>WWET01001972.1:177431-216856 GCA_011038615.1 Limnodynastes dumerilii
GGAATACAGAACAGCTGGTAGAACTGCTGATGGTAACTGGCAGGATGTCCATTGTGTAACTCTGTAGGAAGTGAATGTAATGGAGGCTGACATGGAGAATCAGTACCAGCGTGGTCATAAAACACAGTAAAGCAGCAGCACCTGGTCCAGTAAGTACAGTGTTTTGTGACAATCAGAAGGTAAAATCTGGTCCATTGAAAATAAGGGATAAAAAATTATTTTTTTCACCCGTATACTTCTGTGGAAAAGAAAAAGAGAAGTTGCCCAAAGCAACAAATTAATCTCTAACAAAAAGATTAAATCTATAGCATTTGTTTACAAAGATTATGGCAGCTCTCCCTTTGCTCCATTTTATTCATAAGGGAGACTCCTGTCCTTTTATTAACTGAATATTAATTATCCCAACACCATTCTCATGTCTACATGTTTCTCTGTGTGAGGCATTTTGGAATAATCTTGAACCAGAATAAAGTGATGTGGCCCTCTCATTACTGGGAGCTCTGTAGGGCTTCCCTTTCACAACATTTTTGTAAAGATCAAAATATAGCATAAAGTCCTGGTAACAATTCATGTGAAGCAATTCACAAAGGATAATCCCATGCGGCTCTGTAACTATGATTTTTGGCTCACAGCATTGCCACCAAAAAATCTATATTACTTTTTGAAATGGGTTATTAAATAATGTTATAAGTGGTCTCTTTTTAGAAAGCTTAGATCCGTGCTGCAAACTTCAACTGGAAAATTGTTTCCTTAACCATCAGCTTCAAAGAGTATTTAAACTGTTCTCTAGGTTGACCACAGCTCCTTCCCATGTAATCCTTACTAATAATCATACTATTCATGACAGGTTATGTTTGTTCCTGAAACGGTTATTTGAGCTTGTGTTTGTGTTTTTTTTTTTTTTTAAACAAACAAACAATAAGAAATGCTACAAAAATCCTCCAACTAAACTGCGCAATTAAATGTAGAGGTGATGCCTGAAAGTTCAGGTAATAAAATACATTATCTCTCTAATCCTGGGTGACAGGAGGCCTCTTGGGAGAGACACCAAAACTTGGTATGCTAAATTCATGGTTTTGTGTTTCTATTGTAAAGTAGATACACTTATTGCTTATTTTGTTTTTGAAATGCCACCCATATGAATAAAACACTCTGCAGTTATTTGCACCTAGAGACTAGATTGGTGTGATATTCTTAAAGCACTGAATTGTAATCTATTTTTTTTTCATAACACAACACTTTGAAATAATGCAAATCTGATTTCAGAGAACTAGAACAAAAGCTATGGGTACATAAAAGGGAGTGATTTCTGGGTGAAACTTTGAAGGTAGCATATTGTTAAACTTTAAATTTGAATTATGATTTTAGTCTGAAAGTTATGACAGCTTATTTATATCCACTGTCTGCAAATGTTTAGTATAGGTATCAAAAACTTAACCAAGTGCCCTGAATGCAAAATGTAAGAGAAGATATTGACTGTTTACTTTCAGATCTGTCTGGAATCAAACACTTTGTGAATAAGGTATTAATCCGTGTGGCTTTGTTACCCTTAATCCAACAACTGGAAAACATGGTATTTGATGGCTTATCGATAATTAAATTGATTTGCAGTATATACACAAATTGACAAAAAAAACTATAAAATATGAAATGTGTAATCCAGAGTGTTTAAAAAGTAGTCTATTACTGCACAAGATTGCTAACACACACTTAAAAAGGTAATTAGCCGTGTTAACACTTTAAAATGTTACTTATTAAGTCTAGTTGTTACTATATATACACAAATGTAATTTGAACCCTGTATCTTTCCACTTCATGTATTACTGAAAATTCAGTATATAAAATAATCCAACCACAAGATTCTGCAGATGTGATAATGTTTTAATTTTGTCTACAGCCTGCATAAAAAGTACATATGCAACTGCAATACAAACAGTCCTAACATGGGGCTGGATCCAGACTTAAATAAGTGCTTTAACTTAGTTACTCCTGGGCTAAACCATGTTGATTGCAGGGGGAGTCAAGTTAATTGTATTCTTTGCATGCAGGGTTATATCTGTACACAGATACTGACCAGCTTTACTATCACACTGTTATTTAGACTTTGGATGTGAAGCAGTACTTTTCAACTCTAATACTGTTTGCAACAGATGAAATTCGACTCACCTGCAATAAACATGGTTTATCCCAGGAGTAACTAAGTTCAAGCACTTACTTATGTCTGGATCCAGCCCATAGTTTGTTTAAGTTATCTTTAATTCTGGCAGTCATAATGGGTTTTTTTTGTTCAAAAGTAAAGATAAATTTCAAAAAAATATGTAAAAACCCCTTAAATTCTGACTATCAAACTGTTCAATTTCATTAATTATCAACATTGTCTGATACAAGGTTCTTGGTCAATATTTTCTTTGCATGGCTTTATAATATAATTATAGATTCATTGCAATAAGACTGAGTTTAAACTATGGAATGGCAATAACATCAATTAATCAAGACCGAATCTGATAGCTGATCCCTTTTTCATCCACGCATGCGTGCGAACACTTAAGTAACCATTTTCTTCGCTAACACAGATGACTGACACCAGGACCCTGCCTTGGAATTTCCAATCTAGGCAGAAATCAGGATCGGGCAGATTGCGCATAAATAGAGATTTTCAGTATTCCTGTAAAATGGTCAATAACTGGAAATCTGGATCTGTCCCAATAATAGGAGAGAATTTTGTAAACATTTGCTTTAAGTTATTGTGGTGCTGAATTTTGAAAAAAGTTATAATTCTATAGCACATATGTAAATGAGGATCATCATGTGTATAAAATGATTGGGGCAATAAGTTAATTATCTGCTAACCGGCACTATTATTGTATAGTGTGTGGCATGAACCATTTGACAACATGGTCCAAATCAGACAAAAAGGTTAAAAAAGCTCAGGGCTGATAATTGGATCTTGGATTCTATTGTGATTGGCACAGGACAGTGGGAATATAGCCCAGATTACTGGTCAGTGTGTGGTTGCTGGTAACATTTCATAGTATTTTGACAGTTTTAGATAGAAATGTTTTTCAAACTAAGCGGATACAAAGTAATTCCTCAAAATAATCTTTCAAATTTCCAATTCAAATATACAGAAAGCAGTCCCAAGTTATGGCATAAAAAATAACTAATATACATTTAACATTAACATTAATGATAAAAGGGTCCTATAACTAATCCGGATGAATGAGGCAGTGACTTCCAGAGAGGAACATTTTCTTCTCTGCTACCTATTTTAAAAAGATAACCTTCAAGAGTATTCAAACCACTCCCACAAAAGTGAACTTACCTTAATCTTGCATCATTGTGTTTTCCAGTCTGTGGGATCATATCGACTGCTTCTGTGGTTTACTTACCAACAACTTTCTCTGTAATAGGTAATATTATAAAGCTCTATTAAAAGAAGTGTTTTGGAACACAACTGTTTATTTTTAAAAAGAGAATTTTAACTACAGTCTTCATTTAAAACTGTACAAAGCTCTGGTCAATACCTATTGCACAATTTATAATCCTTTTTTATGGTCACCTAAAAGCTTTTAGAAGGAAAAACACAAGGACAACACAATTTTAGATTTCATTCTTTTTTTTTTATTAAAGAAAACAAACTTCCAGTAAAATTGTCTTATGGTTGCAATATTTTACTAGTACATGGGAACACAGTTGAACATATTTACATTATATTCTCTACATAACAAAATACTGTAGCCATGTTGGTTCATTGACTAACATTTTCTAAATTGAAGTCATAAAATGATGTTAGTTTACCATTTCAGACGAAAAGTCAATGTCAGGAGTCCTCAACTCCAGTCCAAGGTTCTTGAAGACCATTTAGACTATTCCTTAATCTCTCAGGAATATTGAACAACTCACATAGGCTAAAAAACCACCTGCATGGAGTCTGGTCTGAGGACTTCTGCAGACAGACCCTGATTTATGCCTTAACGGCACAGTACAATAAATTAAAGAAGAAACCAAGTGCTTATAACTGTTTAATTCTTTTAAAAACAATACAAATGTATTTCTCATCATCCCATTTTTGAAGAGATATAAAGTGCATATGGGATATGGTGGGAAATATATATATATATATATATATATATATATATATATATATATTTATATCTCAGGAGCGTGGAAAATTCAACTGCAATATTTCAGCAACATCATACAGAAAAATGGTTTCATTACAAAAGAATGCCAAATCCACAATCTGTAGCTGTGTTATTAAAACAAAAAAAATGAATTAATCCTATTGTGTAATATAAAATATATAATGTATGTATTAATTCCAGCATGCAGCATCTTCTGAATGTAAGAGAGTCAGAGAGGCCAACGATGTATTACACAGCCCTTCTGAGGCAGCAGTCAATAAGAAGCATAAGTAGTTCAATACTAAAATAAAACACAACACAAATCAAACACCAAAGTGAACATCATTTTGGTGAAATACAAAATAAGTTATTGTAGAAAAGGTTTAAAATAGCTCTCATTCGGTATTTCACATTTTAGTTAGTGTTTGCTGGTAATAAGCTGAACTTTGTGATTACAGATTGATTTGTGATCTTCATGCAGATGCATCACATGGTGAAAAAATAGCCGTATAGAGATGGTTGGAATGTAAGGTTAAGTAGATCTAAAATGATAACATTGATCGGAGCAAGCAGTGACAAGAGTGAAGTGACTTTATACCCACTTCAAGACAACATTGGATATATCAGTTGTATATCATGGTACACAATAACAGTTAAAACTATGTATAGAGAAAGTTTAGTTGTGTGCTAAATGGCCTGTTCTATGACATAGGGGAAAGTATATTTATGTAGTTTATTTTTATTACATGTGAATTAAATACAATAAGTATGCTCAAGAACAATAAGACTATTTAGCCCTCAAAATCAAACGTTTTCTGGCTATTTAGTTGAAAATAATTTAAGTAATCACTGATATCTCTGCATCTGACCATGTTTTGATATCAGGGGCCAGATTTACTAAAATGCGGAAAATCTGAAAAAAGTGCAAATGTTGCCCATAGCAACCAATCAGATTCTAGCTCTCACATTGATATTACATGCTAGAGAATGGCAGCTAGAATCTGATTGGTTGCTATGAGCAACATCTCCACTTTTTCAAACCCACAGCTTAGTAAATCTGGCCCCAGGTCTCTGTCCCCATGATAATCAATGCGATGGAGCCCTGCTGGTATATTGCAAACTCTAAAAGCATTGTGCAGCATACGCTAATGTCATTACAAGATTATGTTAGCAATGCATCACTAAGGTAATCACTTCCAAGATACCTCTACTGGATCCTGTGCTGCTTTTTGGATTTTCCACATATGATTTTCTGCATTTTATACATGCATCATCCAAAAATAAGAAGAAGGTTCAGATCACACTTCAGGCAACCTTTGAATTTACAAAATATCCCCCTTGCAAATCCATTAGTTACCGTGAGCATTAGCAGCTTGCTAAATACCTGATCAGGAGAAGTCATAATTCTGAAAGTAACAACACATTGAAAGTCTTGTAGAAACTATCCAAATTTTTAACATGGGACCTGATCAAATCCTCCGATGCCAGATCCCCGCTACATCCTGAATCCCCTTGCTCTTATGAAGCTACACTTCCAAGCCCCTATCTTAATATTTCCGTATCTACATAAAACGGGGGCGATGTGGAAATGTGTATTGTATGTAAGGGCTGAAGCCTTTCCCTCCCCTATCCCACAGTGTGGAAGCGCTTCCAGCCCTGCCGACCCACCGGCATGTTCCCTACCAGGACAGATCTAGATCTTCTGGATCCTGTTATTGTAGCACCTCCACATGCACCTAGCGATCAAATGTAACAGAAATATAATCATAAGTAATCTTCATAACTATTGATCATTTTGCTCACTGATCTTATGACAAAGAAAAAGAGTTCAAATCTGAATACTGGAAAACACTCAAAGGTTCATAAGGGTGCACAGGAAAGGGTTATGACTACTAAAACATATTGAGCAACATGTAAACAAATTAGAATGCAAAACCAAACAAGCTAAATGAAATAAAATAAAAACAACAAAAAAATCTCCCAACATTTTAAATGATAAAAAAAACTTTGTATAAATTTAACGCCAAACAGAAGTAAAGTAGTGACACAACTTTGTATTGTTTGCCAATGGCAATTAATGTGAAAACCTCAGCATTGTGTGTAGAAAGCTGTATAACACCAGAATTATATTGAAGATGCTTTCAGTAAAAATGAATGTGTTGTATATAGCATTATTGACCATATATTTATAATCTTTTCCAGAATGTATACACAGACATTGTAAAATACATTTACAGATCATTTTGCTGATCATTTCTTTGGCCTGGAGCTAAATACAAATGAAATACACAATCTAGAAGGACTTTTAGGTGTGGAGTGTTTCTGTTTCATAGAATCAATGTATGCGTTGGAATAGAAAAACTACATTGTGTTGTCAGGGTTCTGTGCCCCTTAGTGACAATGGCCTGGATCCAGATTTACGATAATTGGAAAATGGATCCCTTTTGTGTTCTACACATGCATGCATCAAAACCACAGTAATAGCCCCAAGCCCCCCTCCCCCGCAAATAGACTTTATATAAGCTAAATGTAAAGCTTTTATGCTTTTCTTTATTTTTGAGAATAAATGTGGAAATAAATTATTTTTGTGCACAATATATAGTTGACTATAATTGTGGTGAAATCATCTTTTAAAGCTATGTATACCTGTACTGGGGAAGAAAACGAATGCAGAATGGCAATGTAATAATGAACTATATGAGTGTCATTTACATTAAGAACAAAGGGCCTGATCCAGAGCTACACTGGGCCGCTGTCCGTAAGTATGGCCAGCGTAGCTCTGGTGCACTCTCCCTGTGGCCAGCGTAATTACGCACTGTTACGCCGGCTGAAGGCCCGAAACAGTGGGTAATTATGCCGGCCACATGCTCGTAAGTCCCTAACCCAGCCCTTCCTTCCTAATTTACCCCGCCTAGAAAAACTGGCAGGTTGGGAGATTTATAGTAAATCATTGCAATAGTTAGTAAACAGAAACAAACATTACAACATTTCTACTGATTAAGAGCAATTAATAGTAAGATATTTGTCTAGCTGTCATTTTTTCCTGAAATGATAGGTGAAGTCTGATTGATTGTTCTATCTACCTTCTGCTACTTCTGCCACTTTATTTGCAAACAATTGAAAACTAGATAATGCCATTTGGGATGGAGACATTATGCAACTGTTGGGCAATGCAATCACCTAGTGTAACACTTGCATAAATTGAATATATTTAATAACACAGGATTTTTATATTGTATTTCTGAATTTCTGGTTTTAACCTAATTTTGAAGGTTAAGGATCAAGTGGCAGGGGGAGGTTTCGCAGGACTAAAGTTGGCCAAACACTGTGCAATAATCCAACCAAGGGCCAATTACTTAACATGCAAGTCAATGTATAGCGTGTAGTAGTAACTAATTTATAGTAATGCAGACAAAAGAGTCTAAAAACATTTCTGGTCAATCTTATTGGTAACAACACTGGGTGATTGGGAAAAAAGCCCCAATCTTCAGGGAGTATATAGCCACTATGTGATCTCCTTGTGACTGGGCATATATTAGTCACTGTAAAGATTGTATCGAAATTCAATAACCAACATAACGCTAAGGCATCCAGAAAAAACAATGATCATTAATTAAACATTGTTTTTATATATCCCCGATATATTCAATGTCAAAGGCACACAACAATGTACAAATGATCAACAAAAGAAAATAAAACTTGCTAAGACTTTATGCCTTAAATAAACAGGCTAAGTTTGCTTTTAAAATCTGTTTTGAAATATTGGTAATTAAGCATTGCTGATATTCTTTGGTTTCAATAAACATAGTGATTTTATCCAAGTGTTGTTAACTAGGGTAGACTATTGCAGAACTTCATTATTATGTACTTGTCAGGTTTGAAGAGTCTCCTTTGTGGGTACTGGTCAGATAAGTCAGGATTCAGAGTTTGAAAATAAGAGTAAAATAAATGGAAATTTACACATGGGAAAAACATGCTGAATTGAAGTAAAGGCAAATCTTGTATTTTGAAACCAGTTGAGAGGTGTTGTTTTCTAGCCTAAGTCCGAATAACAATTTTAGTAAAGCTGGTCAATAACTGGTCAATAACTATGTGCAATTTGCAAAAGCGTCAAAACAAAAAAAAATTATCTGACTCCCCCTGAAATTCCACATGATTTGCAACTTTCCACCTGATTTCATCTCATTCTCAAACTCTGCATCAAGGCCATAATTACTAAATTTATCATTTTAAATAATTATTCTAAGGAGATTTTTAAACATTATAAAACAGTAAAAAATTTAGCACAGCATCTTGTCATGTTAATGAAGTGATGTCACTTTAATTGGCAATGGATTATAAATGATAGTAGAAGGTCAGGGATCCAGCAGCAAAGCTTCCTCAATGCTCTTACAATATCAATAATTATGCATGTTGATAATTAATTACTCTAGCCAGGTATGTCCTATCTGATTAAATGCTCCTGAATGGTAAAACTGAGGGGACGCCAATATAAATCATCATCTTTCAACTGTATTTATACATCAAGAGAAAATAAACAGTGTGCACCTCACTATGGACTTTACCAAAACGTACCAACTGCAGGAAGTCCAGTGGTGGTTGATGTGACTCCTGCAGTTGCAAAGAGTGATGGGCCGACAGGTAAGAACATGCATCCTAGCCATAACCATCTGTTTCCTGCAGCCTAACACTAACCCACTATGTCCCGCAGCCTAACCCTAATCTTCCCTTGTTGCAGACTAACCCTAACCCTCCCTGCTTGAGTCCTAACCTGAGTCCGATGCAGCCTGTTGCTGTTAAGAACAGGTACTAATAGTTACTCAATCCCAATAGCAATTTTCTATTTTCCATAAGATTTCGGCAATGATACAGCCACCATTCAGCTGTCGGAATTCTGCCGCATGTAGTGCAAACTGCATCCCAGTTCAAATAAATTTGAAGATGATTAATAATATTAACAATAATAATAATATACACTGAGTATACTTTCTTTAGGTAGTGTCTTTATTTTGTGTTTGTCTCAGTATTGGGACTGAACCTATTATCAATCTTGCACTCTCTTCACGTCAATAGAAAGAAAATTCCTGACCTTGCCAAATGCCACCTACACTAAAGGGTTGACTGAGAGCTCTGCGAACTTGTGGTTGCATGCAAAGCATAAATACAACTATAGTTACAGCCATCAACTCTTCTGTTGCATGTGCACTATAATCATTAATATTGTCATAAGTATGTATGCCAGGGATACAGGTGGGTACATTTAGTTACAAGGGAAACTGCTGCAAATGCAATTTAAAAAAATAAATAAATACTATACTGTACTTATCATTGTGTTTGAGCATTCTTAATTCCCCTTTAGCAGCATTTTGCCTGCACAGAAAACAGATGCACAAATTAAGATTCTCATATGTACACAATGTAGATCTGCGACAGTGCAAAACACAGTGCATTTTGCAGTGTGGTGCACTATACAATTGCAAGCATTTTATTAGTATTCATTTTCTTTTACATAACCCCTGGCTTAAGCCCTATAATGAAACTGATGTAATTATAGTGACTGGTGTATATGCTTAAGCAAAATTATAATCCCAATGCTCAATCAGGCCTTGAATCTATAAATTCATGGAATTTGTAGTGAACAGAGCTGGGACAATGATACTCATTTCAATCTGCTGTGTAGTGTGAGAAGCCCAGCATCTGTAAGCAAAACTCGCAAGGAAACTAATATTGTATGGAACACTTCAAAAATGTTCACTCTGTATTATTAAGCAGCTTTAATCCTCTCCTAAATTTAATTTATTCCTTTCTAAATGAAAACACACTTTTATGGAGCAGATGTGCATAAAATTATTATTCCCATTGTAGCGAAATGAGTAAGTTTCTTACCAACTGCATCGGTATGTGTCCAACTGATGACCCCAAAGGCGTGGTCTATCAGTGCCAGACAGACAGAGCTGTTTATAAACAACATGCCAGCAGCGCAGCACTGCAGCACTCTGTATAGCTGGTAGAGACAGATAATACCTTTGGGGTCAGCTTTGAATTAGAGCTCACAGCCCCATAGTTAGTTGCAACCTCCTATGTGGGTGGGGGGGGATGGGGGGCATGCCTATGTTACTTTTCCTGTCAAACACGTCATCTATCAATTATAAAACATTTGTCAAAGATGAATACCTTTCTAAGGCAAGACTTGTAATAGAGCTTCATGACACCTACATATGTGACCTAAATAAGGTGCCTTTATGTATAAGTACAGGTAAAACCATATTGAAACAAGCAAAAAAAAGTTTCTGTATAATAGATATTTTGTTTACCCCCTTTTTTATTTGTCATTTAATAGTTAGACTTTCTTTTAAAAAAAATTAAATAAATAAAATTTATTCTGGAGAAAAAACTATTACCATACACCACTCTATAGTGCACGAACAATACTGTTCACATCTCTCTTAATTAAAAATAATTGGGTTTCCCTATATCATTTTCTGTCTTTTTATTTTTTTTGTTGTTTCTAAACTACAAATAGGTGGTGAATTGACACTGTGTTTCTTTTAATTTACTGATGACTGAGAAACAGATTGTAATTTTAGTACCTAACATTCTAGATGCAGTTCGTGAGGAATGCCAGATCACATGCAACTGGTATGGGCACTCAAAAGACATTTTCTTCTCAAGTGCTTCTGGGATGGTTGCCCATCCGGTAATCATAGCTTTCTTGAGATAAGCGTAAGGCTTTCACATATGACCATCACAATCTCTTCCTGTTGTCTTGGCAGAGAAACCATGTTGTGAAAAAAAAAATATATATGAAACATTTGCTATGAGGAGCTATGATTGAATACTCTGATTAAAACTGGGTAAATAAAAAAGGTAACAAAGTTTATATCTCTATTTAAAAACAGTGCCAAAGATTTCTTTTAATTCCAGGCCTACCATCCTCATCCGGGAAGCCTGCAGACTGAAGCCTTGCACATGTGAGGAAACCAAGTGGCCTCCGCTCCCATATCAACACAACTTAAAATCCAGCGGGAAGGAACTGTGCTAACAATAGCAGGCATCTGGCGCTATTGCTTTTTTCATGATCATCCCATGGAGTGCACTGGAGATTTATGTGATGGTGTGTGTTTTTTACTTTTTGGAATAGTCCATACTCCAGGAGAGCCGACCTCTTCACTTTTTCCTATGCCTTTCCTATGGACATCAGCAAACAGACCTGCTCATGACTTGACCTCTTCACAGTCCTGATCAGTGGAAAGATCCACGTCTGAGAGTCCCACTTCTACTGCCATAATTAGAGATATATCGGAGTCACTGCTGATTACCGGCTCTTGTTCACCTTAAAGAAATATACAATTAAGTTAAAATTGCTCTATACAACAATAAATGCAGTAGTTTTTTTTTTAAAGATTACAAAACAAACATGACTTTAATACCAGTGGCACACAACTGCAGCCTTATATAAAGCCATATACAGTATCTACCTAATGTGACGCATTATCAATGCTACTTGCACTAAGAGTTGGGCATCTGCAAACTCTTAACACCAAAGTAGTTGCATGTTATACATAAGCACCCATACTGTATTCAGCCCAATGCCACAATCGCCCATTTTGGATAAAAAAGATTGCGTATGACCATGCAGTGGAAACCTTTGTGTTTGCCTGATTTCTAAGATGCAATAAAAAAATATAAAAATATTCAGTATTAACTGTGTATGTGCTATTCTGCAGCAGGACTAAACTAAGTCTAAAAAGTAAACTAAGTCTGATGACACTTAACAGAGACAGAAATATATATATATCTAAGCACCCATATTCAGCCCAATGCCACAATCGCCCATTTTGGATAAAAAAGATTGCGTATGACCATGCAGTGGAAACCTTTGTGTTTGCCTGATTTCTAAGATGCAATAAAAAAATATAAAAATATTCAGTATTAACTGAACTGTTGCTATTCTGCAGCAGGACTAAACTAAGTCTAAAAAGTAAACTAAGTCTGATGACACTTAACAGAGACAGAAATATATATATATATATTAACTTGACTCCCCCTGCAATCAACTTGGGTAAGCCCAGGAGTAACTCATTTCAAGCACTTATTTAAGTCTAGATACAGCCTGATGTGGCCATACAAATAAATCCACTCTACTTTGTAACTGTCCCTCCCCCAGAGAATGCTGGTTCCCAAGCTAGACCCACAAACTGTATCATATATACAGTGGTCCTCTTCTGAATTAATAGTAAACAGATCCCCTAGGTTGTATAATCTGTTTGAGTAGAATCTATAGCATTCAAAAAACCTGTTTATGGGGATATAAGGTAGCTTGTTTAATCAGTTTTTAGTAAAGACGGACTCCTGATAAAACAGTCACAGATTTAGATACACAGTGGCAGAGCCAGTGCTAGCGTGTCTGGCGCCCCCCTGCAAAAAATAAATTTGCCCCCTCCCCTTTTATAAATATTATAATCACACTGCTGTGCCCAGGACACTCCACCTGCCTCTGATTAGGTAACTGGTCACAAGGGCTAGACATCAGCAGAGGTCTTTTAGCCCACTTGGATCTAGCACTTGGATCTAGCATCTACCTACAGCACAGGCTGGCGCCACTGTATTGAGGACCGGCGCTGGCTCTCACAGTTGTCAGAGGTCTGGCTAAATGTCAGCTCTGAGAAGCAGGAGGATGAGTGGTGGTATACAGCATGGCGTCTGGATGCGCTGCATCCCCTGTGGAGTGCATCGCGCCAGCCCTGCACAGTGGGCATTATTTTTACTTGCATTCCCTGAATTTTTTCCACCCAAGGTAGACTGGACTTAAGTTATGACCACTCGCCAGAATCCAAATGAAACTGTAAATGATTTCTATTATCATTATACCCGGTCAGCCAAAACATGCAGTCTTTGAGAGTAATGAAGTATTAATTGATAACATTTTTGTGGAGGGATGTAATTCATAAATTAAAGATCATTTGCAAGAGTATTTGCAAACAAATATAGAGGTAAAAAAGCAAGGGATGATTACTAAGTTAATACATATGCAAAACAATACAGCAGAAGCCATATGCAGAATAGCTGATTGTGCTAGGCACACTAAGAACCCAGACAGGCAGGCTCATAGGTCAAGAGATCTTAAGGGCAAATATAAAGCAATCATTGTAAGGAAAGAGGACAAATAGCCTGTGATTGTAAAAATCTCTTTGTTCCAAGGCAAACTAACAAAAAGAGGAGCCCCAGAAATCATACCCCTCCTCCCCTCCTCCAGAGAATGGGGCAAACTTACAAGCTTGACAGGACACTTCCACAGAATACACTTGCAGATTGGCTTATAATGCAAAGTGTACTAACGCCCCTAACAAGCACACTCAGTCTAGAGATAATAGAAGTAGATATGAAATATAAAATTGTGTTTATTTAAAATACATTTGTCATTCCTAACATGACAAATGTACAGGTTTCCCTTTGGCCAAAACCTTATATAAACAAGTACTTGTTGTAGAAGTTAGTAAAATGATGCAAAAGTTTATTGATGCTGAAATATGCTCAGGTCCGCCAAGAGGAATTCTGGGCCCCGGTAAAGCAACTTCTTGGGCCCCCACGGCGAAGCGACGGCAAGCCTAGCAGGTTTAAATTTTATATATACATATATATATATATATATATATATACACACATATAAACCTGTGTAACTGCTTAAAACCATTATGGAAATTTACACTATTTATATTTTCCGCTTGATAACGGATTCCCTATGATGATATGGATGATACATGTTTAGTTCCTGAAAGAAATGTATCTGTGTACATAATTGGAGGATTCCTAATGTAAACAGATGCCAGATAAATCAGAGATGGGACAGGAAACAGATGTAAGACAGATGCATGTGTAGGAGTAAAATGGAAAAAGCATCTAGTACATATTTAGCATGACTGAGCTAAAATGGAAGAAATTATCATTTAAATAGCAGTGATTTATTTTACTAAAAATAATAATCTGCAAGTGTATGGAAACACTGGTATCATCAATATTACTAAAGTCTTTGGGAGATGTAAAGTATTTCTTATACAGTAACTTTCTTATTACTAAGCAATGTGTTTTCATATTTTTAAAATAAAACTTTTCCTTTTATTACCATATTAGTCAACTTTTCATCTACAGAAAAGTCCTACTTAGATGGACAAATGTGAAAAGTATGAGGGTAGACAGAAAATAAAATAAAATCATTATCTGTAAAGGGAGCATACATTATAGGAATAATAATTATTTAATCTGTCAAAAACACTTATGTAAAATAGATTGTTGTCAAATTCACTTAATTTCTCTGCAGATAGTTAATAGAAAACCCACCAATACATCTGACAAAAACAATAATGAATGGTCCATAAAAACTATCATGTGCAAGTTCTATAATGAATGCTTCTTTCTACAGTTACCATATCTATTTTCTAAAATGTCTAGGACTCACGTCACATCTGTCATGTCACAACCATGTCTAAGATGACAATTCGGTTGCAGTCTCCGGTCTGATGGCACGCTTTGCGAAATAGAGACAGACAAAAGTTACTTTTCGGCTGTCTCTATTTCGAATAGAGGGCCATTTTAGAAATTGTTTTATGAATGGGTGAGTGTGCCGATCGGCATATCCACCCATTCTTTTTCGCAGACCCGCCGGATGACTGCTACGGAGAGGTGAGTTACCTCTCCAAGGCATTTTAGTATTAGAGGTTAGGGTTAGACGCTTAGCAAGGGAGGGTTAGGGTTAGGACTATAGAAGGGGAGGGTTAGGGTCAGGCTGCGGGGAGGATGGTCTTAGGGTTAGGCTATAGAGAAGGGAGTATTAGGGTCAGGCTTGGGAGAAGGTAAGGTTAGGGTCAGGCTGCAGGGAAGGGAGGGTTAGAGTAATGGAAGGGGAGGGTTAGGGTTAGAATTAGGGGAAGGGTTGGGGTTAGTTTAGCCACTCCACTCTTCGAGGCATAAGCAATCGATATCCAAGCCAGTTTGAAACTGGGCCGTTCTTTGCGGGGACCCACACCCATGACAATTTGAGGTAAGACTGCAATCACAAAACTCACTATTGATGGCTAGTACAGTGTCTAAGGGTCACAACTGACAAGGGTCCCAAAAATGTGAACATCTTTTAACAGTTAACATAAAAACATATATGCCTCTTATATATGCTAAATATATTTTCTGCATGTCATTCCTAATTATGATTGTAACATTTATTTATATAGTGCTTGTGTTCTTCACAGTGCTCTCCAATTGGGAATAAACACACCTGGGAAATAACATAGAAAAAGAAATAAAAGCAACTAGCCAGGCAAACACCCCTTCTCCATCGACATATAATTAGCATTTGTTTGCTCCCTTAAAGTATACACAATAAACTGAATCTTAACATGAGGAAATGTATTCTAGTTAAAACAACACATTTTATGTTTATAGAAATGGCTTTCTAATTTTATGTACACACAGTTGAACAAAGGAGGGTAGATAAGCAGGTTTATAACAAAATAAATACACACGCTGCCCTATGAAACAAGAGCTTTCTCAATCATACATATTACATTTTACTTTGTGTACAGGACATATGATATCACTGCTTGGTGTTCTGTCCCTGGCTGATCCCATAACCCAGAGACTACTTTAATTAATGCTCATTCTCACTTGGTATCTGCAGTCGTTGGCAACTCTCTCAATTCTTTTGCTGCTATACAAGTCTATGTAAGCAGATAAATAACTCTTCTTGCTACAAAGATAAAGGGCTGTGTCCGCTGTTTCATCAACACAGCCAAAGTCATGGGACTCAGCAAAGATGAAATAGAAGTGTGAGAAGCAGACAGTTAAGATTATTCATAAGCTCAGTTTTTGTAACTTGGTCACAGAAAACATTTATGTCTTATCACACACATCCATATGTTTTTTCTTCCTCACTTGTGATTCATTACTTATCTTATCTTTCTTTGCACTGCTTTGTGTTTTCCTGTCCTAGATCCTAATTTTACTAACACCCACTCTAGCAAATATCACAGTCATTCACTTTGTCTCTTTTACTTCATATTGCACACTTTATATATTTCCTACAATTTTACCATCAACATAAAACCCCAAAAAGTGTTTATGTATAAAAAAAACGAAAAAAAAACCCAACAACTTGAGTAGCAAAGCTAAACTTATTACAAATTCATTTGACATTTAGCACTGGACAGATCTGCTAAAATGTGCAGCCCCTGTATAATTATTAAAATTAATACATATAACCTGCAGGGTTGTGGGTCCCCGGAAAGAATGACCCTATTTTGATGAGGCATAGTAATCGATCCACGGACCACCGAACACGGTGCTCTGAAAGGTAAGCCTGAAAACTACCCCACCCCTACCACTAATTCTAACCCTAACCCTTCCATTACCCTAACCCTCCCTTCCCCGCAGCCTGACCCTAACCCTCCATCTCACTCTTCCTGACCCTACCCCTCTCCCCCTCCCCTGCAGCCTGACCCTAACCCTCCCTTCCTCCCCTGCAGCCTGACCCTAAGCCTCCCTTCCCCGCAGCCTGACCCTAACCCTGGAGAGGTTACTCACCTTTCCTGTGGTGTGGGTCCTGCGGTAGCGGCGGCGGAGGTATTTCTGAAAAGGAATGGGTGAGTATGCCGATTGGCACACTCACCCATTGTGAAAAAAAATTTCTAAAATGGAGGGGTATTCGAAAATAGGGGCATCCGAAAAGGAACTTTCGGATGCCCCTATTTTGGAAATCCCTCATTCTATGTAGAGACTGCAACCGAACCTGCAGTACCAAGACAAACCAAAAGGTTTGATGCTGAATTCTTGTATATATGTAAGGCTGCATTGAGAAGCACAGTTTATGTTCACAGTGCTCTTCCATCAATTAGCAGCAAGAAATAAAGCTGAGGGACTATGGTAATGGAATCCTGTGATATATTCTCTGTATAACCCTACAATAAGAAGCGGAACAAGCAAGTGCTGGGCTCACATACAACATATGCTTTGGGATCCTCTCCCACTTTTCATTTCTTCTTAATTGTGCTCAAATTATCCCCATAATATGCCTCTATGTTCCCCAAATCTTTATAATTAAGAGCCCTAGTTTGATGGGGTTGGGGAGATAGGGGTTAAATTTGAGTAGCAATAATAAGGAAGAAGGAGCTTAACATTCAATATGGCTCATAATAAAGCCTTTTAAAACAACTTTATTGTGATCAAATTACACACATAATAGGCCTCTATATTCCCCCCATAATATGGCTCTATATAATGTAGAGCCCTATTTGGCGGGGAGGGGGTTGGTTTAAGTACAAATAATGAGGACTAAAGAGATTTACATTTAATATGAACCAATATTCCTCCTTAACCATGCTCAAATTATACTGCTACTATAACAGAGCTGTATCTGTTTATTGATAGATAGAAAGATAAATTAAATTTGGAATTAAAACTTTTTTGCTAAAAGATCATACAAATGACACCATAACTACAACCGATACTTTGCATTAACATTATGTTAAAGAAGAGTACTCACTGCTTGCAGTATAGCTGACTTCCCCGACCTGGGGAAGAAAATCTGCATCTTGGAGAACTTGTAGAATACCCAAAGTACGGATTGCGGGGTCTACACCTACTGAACTTTCATTCACAGTGACATCACTGGCTCCTGTAATTTGATTGGTTGGTGGTCCTACTGAGCCATCAAAATCCGAAGTTATATCATCTAAGCAGTCTGCATTGGGCTGTTGAGGAAAAAAAAAGAGAATATATTTTACAAATTCAATAAATGTTTTTATAAAATTATTTCCTTGTGTACATCTAGAAAATAAATAAAATGACAGAAATGCCATCAATACAAATATTTATTTAAAATGGTTATAAATGTATTATAATGTTTTAATAACAATACAATAATTATATATACAACACAAATTATATAAGTATGCCGTGTTAAGCTACTTGACATCTAGAAATAAAGAGCATCTCGTTGGATAGGTATTTAAATCTTATCCCATTTATATAGCCAGTGATAGAAGATACATGTTTATCAAATAAATCTTAGTAAAATAACATACATTGTATAGATTTCCAATAGGAATGTATGTGCTGTGAAAGCACTAAAAAGTATGGAATTCTCTTCATACAGATGTCAGATTAGAGACAACAAAATAAAATATGTTTCTATGTTTCAGAATTAAAAACTGTACAAATCCACAATAATTATTTAATTAATCAAAATCTCAAATGTTCCTAGACCATTTTTTCATTGCAACTAGAACTGCTATCACCCAGTGCTGGAGGAATGCTCCGCCTCCAACTCTCATTAAAATTTCCGCTAAATTACAGCTTAGCTATTGCATTGAACTCAAAGAATCCCATGTGTTGGATCCACCTCACCCCCTCATATTGGTTGGTTACCATGGTCACATTTTGTGTACAAGGAATTTCGTCAGACAGCTTTACTCTATCCTACATCCTCTAGCCCCTCGCAGTTTAAGTCTAACAAGTCATCAGATCTAGTGGTTTAACCCTGTAGGTTGTTATTAGTAACTGATTTACGTGCCTGTGGTTATATATTGATATCTATGGGCCTGATTCAGACTTCAGAAGGAGCTTAAAAATAAGAGAGGAAAGTTACTCCTGGGCTAAACCATGTTGATTGCAGGGGAGTCATATTTCATCTGTTGCAAAAAGTATTAGAGTTGAGAGGTGATGTTTCCCAGCCCAAGTCTAAATAACAGTGTAAAAGTAAAGCTGGTCACTATCTGTGTGCAGTAAGCAATTCAAAGATAAATCCCTGCATGCAGAGAATACAATTAACTTGACTCCCCTGAAATCAAAATGGTTTTGTCCAGGAGTAACTTTCCTCTCTTAATTGTAAACTCCTTCTTAAGTTTGAATCAGCCCCTATATCATTTGTACCTTTGAGGGACCCTTTCCCAGCCTACCATTTTCCCTATATTGATGTTGCTATTGATGTTGATGTTTTTCATATCTGCTTTGTTTCCACATCCCCTTTTTTTTTGCTCTGTACAAATCCATTCTTGTTTGAAAACCTGAGTAAAAATATACTGATGCAAAAGAAATCTCAAATTAGATTAATCAATTTATTTTCTAGATTATTTTTGTAGGTGAGTTATTTTAATAATAGAAAGAATCACACTAAAACTCATTATCTTCTGACATGCATAAGAAAAGTTCTACCATCAGCCTATTGTGTACATGCTATTCACTTGTGATTGGTTGAGCAGTAAATGACCTTCAAGAAAATGGATAAGGTTGGGAAGCAGTTGTATTGCAAACAGAGTTCTCTGCAATATGAGTTTCTCTGTGAAACAGAATGTGTGGAAAGGGTTTGTCATTGTGCAATAGCAATGTGGCGAAGTCTCAGTATGGTCGAGAGAACCTTAGCAATCTATCATTTTAAATTATATAATTATATATATTATATAAACTTAACGTAGAGAATGTATAGAGGAATATAATTATGTATGTAAGGCAAAGTACATGATGCTCTGACACCAGGGAACATAGTATACTGGTGTTTGTGGTACTCCAAAGGTCATCATGATCTGCCAGCCATGGGCATGCTGATGCTTGGAGTACTGCAAGTGCTAGCTTGCCCAAATGTTTAAATGCACTCACTTTTTTTTAGAATTTTTTAAATACATTTATATATATTTTTTTATATTTATGTATGCCGGTTTTCAAATGCCAAAATCACCGGCATTTCTTAATAAAATGCCATCTGTTTTGACATTTAGAAACTGCCATACATTGTTGGCAGTTTTAAAGAGACCCTTTCAACCACTGAATAGTAAATTCAGTAGTTTGGGACCCAAAAGCAGCGGCGATTTCAAACTGCAGGAAAAAGCAGCCCTTAATATATTACCCCCTGTGATAATAGTTTTAGTAAAATAGGAATTCTCTGGTCTCTTAGCATTAAAGATGCAATAAGAACAGCTGAACACATTTATAAATATGAAACCTTAAATGCATAAATTAAATAGAGACTAATAAACACAAATTAATTTATTTTTCTCTAAATTTAGCTCTACTCTTATTATCAAATAGATTGCACTAACAAAACCTCCAGCATATAAGCCACCAGTCATAACACATAACTTAGTCATAGGATCTTTCTAATGTTCTAAATTATCATCTATGAACTCTGACCATCGAGAGTTAAAAAAGTCCTGAATATCACCAGACTCATATAACTGTGTTGAGAATCTACAGGTAAACTGACAGGGATCCGAATCAGTAAGGGGGGGGTAATCATTACCATGGTCAAAAATAACAAGGGTGGTTTAGGTGGCAGGGTGGCAGAGATTATTCTAGGAATAATGTGGTCAGGGATAAGAATGTTGTAAATTCTACAGAACATTTTGTGGAAACGGAAGTGAAAGGTATAAGAATGGTTTGTTGGATTCAGTAATCACCATGTCAGTTTTTTAGGATATGTATACTTGCCAGTAATGTCTGAGTAGTTTGGCGAGAGTGCGATCTATGAGGACGTTGGTTATCCACCATTAAAGTCACTCCCCACTATGAGATCTGGGGTAACATGCTGTAGCAATGTTTGGGAAATTTATGCGAAGAAGGCCTCATTTTGCCCATTAGGTGCATAGAGATTGACCAGAGGAAATCTTTTCCTTCCTTTTGTTATATGTGAGATAATATAGCACACTTATTATATATTGTAGGCATTTGTGAGGCAGAATTGCTACTCCCTTTGTCTTAGCTGTGTGTCATGCGGTAATGCACTCTTTTTAAGGTGGCATTCTGTGGGTCATCCCAGTGTGTCTCCTGGAGACCAAGTTTAAAGATTTCAAATGAGCTTTGACTTTTCTTGTTTCACAGGTGACTTTAGCCAACATTCCAGGAGACAACTTGTATACCTGAGGGAGGCCTCCTATTAGTTACAATCTTGGGATTGTGCAAAGCCATCTAGTAATGCAAGATTGCGAGATATGGGAAATAAATTATTGGAAAAAAAAACACGGGTTGGGAGATGTAATAGAGATAGTGGATGCCCAGACCTGGAGATTTCAAAAGAAGACATAACGCATCTATACATATTTTGTATAATGGATATCTATAAGTTTGGAACCAAATCAATTTGCTAAGAACCATAACAAATAAATGTTAAATTCCAAAGTACTTCATTTTTAATTTACCTCCTGAAACTTTTGAGAACAGTCCAACACATGGATCCAATAAACCAAACAAACACAAACATCTAACAAAAAACATAAACAGTTGGTTATTCCATCAAAGATAACTTTTTCTATTTTAAGAAGTGTAAATATACAATGATAATACTAATAGAGGGTTTAGAACAAATGTTTACATTAAGCACACTCACAGGAAGGTAACTTGAGAAGAAGAGAGTTGGGTAAATCCATATCTGCTATGAATGCTCTAGCTTTAGAGGCTTACTAAAATAAATTCTGTACCATCACTTGAAATTTCATAGGTCAGATATAGCAGTGCTAAACATGACGTCATGTTTGTAGAAGAATTTACATGGAGGGGTAAATTCGCATCTGCTCTGAGTGACAGAAAGTCTTAAAAAATGAGTAGGGGATTGGGACTCCTATAAAATAGAGTACAGCCAGGGCTGGTTGGCAAATTTTAGCCTGGGTTGCAATCCCACAGCAGTGGCCCAAAACTAATGGCCTGTTCTTAAAGGGTGGTATTCATTAAACCCCTGGAGAACTCAATCTAACATATTGATTAAGTCACGCAATGTAATTTATTAAGTCGCACAATGTAACATATTAATTAAGTCGTACTGCCCCTCCCACACTGGCCATCCTATTAATCATTATCACACTGTCATATTGCTCATACCATCGCACTGCCCATACTACAGCACTATACTACACTATCCATACCATCTCACTACCAATACAATCACACTGTCCCTACCTTTTCATGCCCATACTATCACAATATCCATACTATTACTCACATTGCCCTCTCTGTTCTTTCTTACCTTTGTATTACTTAATCTCATGTCTTCAATCTTCCTTTCTCCATGTCTTTCTTGTCTTATCCGCTCCTCTTCTTTCTTCCTGTCTTGGGCTTGATGTCTGTGACATCATCATGTCCAGCGCGCTATTACCGAGGAACAGGGCACTGTTTAAAGAGCAAAGAGCCCTGGATCTGCTGTTTAAAGGGTTCAGAGCAGAGCAGTCCCCGTTCTGGTCGGCTCGCCACAGTTGGAGAGAGGTGGCCCTAAAGTTGTAGATGGTGGGGTGGCCTGGTGGGCACATGACACCCAGCCCCACGGCCCAGTATGCCTCTTACAGTCTCTTTGTCCCTGAAGTTCAGAAACTTGGCAATTAAAACTATAGGTCTATCAACTCCCCTGTGACAGTCAGTACCCAGACACTGAACTCATTATAAAGTCATATTAGCATTACTTGCGGTTAAATTAAGGACCTCAAAGAGGTCCTTTTGAAGATAAACAAGTAGGTCTTCATCTTTGGCAGTTTCTGAAATGCCTATGAAGTGCAATTTAATGTGCTAGTTAGGGTTTTCAATGTAATTAATTTTATTTGTGATTGCAGTGACAATTTGAGACTAGACAAGCCCTGTATTTTGTAATGGGGTTATAGCAACTTCTAAGGCACTTTGACATTGTTCCATAAAGGTGATTTGTTTGAGTGTTGGATATTGTGGCTTTTAACCTTTCTAGTAAATTCTTTTTCTCTTGCCATCTTTGCAGGATTGTATTGCAAAGATAGTCGGTGTTTCAGGTGTGGCAAGGGAGTCTGATCATGACTGTGGTGAAGTAGGTTGACTTTTGGTAGGCACAGGTATTCTTTGGTGCTTTCTGTTATATTAGTTTTGACCATTTAAAGGGGTGCATTAGAGTAAAATAATTCAATGTATCTCGTCATACTATAAAGAAGACAATGGCAGATCAATGAGGACAATCCACTCAAAGCTGAGTATTAGAAATATAGGTAAACTCAGATTAAATCACTTATAACCAAGCTCAAGGGCCAGATTCACTAAGGGGCGCATTAATGGAGCGATTTAAATCTCTCAACATCGCATTCCAACTCTTGCGGTTTTGTCATTTAAAGCGTCAAAATTACTAAACAGCAATTTATGGACGCGATTTGTAATCTCCTGCTATGTATTGCGATTAAACTATATCGAGTTTAGGTTCAACTTGGACTAGTTGTTGCTAAACTCGCTATAGTTTAACCTCGCTGTAGATCCTGGCCCTTCTAAAAATGTGTTTAAAAAATTGTCCTTAACTAGAAAGTCTAAAATACATAGCACAGCATTAACCCTTTGCATGCTGCTGCTTCTTGTACTATAAGGCACAGCATACCCTTGTATTGCAGGGCATGCTGTGTCTTTAAATGCCATAAGTGGCAGCATGCCAAGGGTTAATGGCATACCGCTGCATAGGCAATTGTACCCCATAAATATAAGATACAAACTAGGGCCCCATACATATAAATATTACCTGCCCGATCTATAAAAATAATTAAGTAAATCACTGATACATAAAAGTTAATAACTATTGCCACGATACATAGTAATACCTAAATAATGCCCCATATTAAATCTCACACATGGCCCGATACTCAAGAATACACGTTATGTCACATATTTAAAATCACACATGGCCCGATACTGACTTAATAATTGTAATGTTAGATAGAAATCCAAACACATATGCCCTGATAGAAAGTTATGAATGAGTTAGGCTTCCCCCCCTTCGTTTTTATAAATTTTACCTGACCCACGAAGCAATAGTAATATGGAAAATGTCCCCCTTTAATAATATTGTAAAGAACATTGTACTAAAAATAATGGGCCGGATCCAGAACTACGTCCGTCTAAAAGACCGCATATACGCAATCTACGTATCAAAACGATACGCAGATTACTTACAATAGCTACTACGCATGCGCAGTAGCTATTGTTCATTGAATTACGTCTATGGAAGACGGAAGTAGCTCTGGATCTACCCCAATGTCCAAAATAAAATGAATATACTACTTACAGTTCAGTAGTGTTGTCTTGGTCCAGGCAACAGGGGTGACTCCGGCTCAGGATCTTCTTGTGACTTTTGATTGCAGACAGGTCCGGCTCGTTCCTCGTCCCTCCGGCAAATGACTCATGTCATCATCGTGTATTTATAACCTCGGTCGGACATAGTATATTCATTTTATTTTGGACATTATTTTTAGTACAATGTCCTTTACAATATTATTAAAAGGGGACATTTTAAATACTACTATTGCTTCGTGGTTTAGGTAAAATTTATACAAATGAAGAAGGGGAAATTTGCTATTGGAGCATATGTGTTTGGATTTCTGTATGACATGACAATTATTAAGTCAGTATCGGGAAATGTGTGATTTTTATATATGTGACATGCCATGTGTATTCTTGAGTATCGGGCCATGTGTGAGATTAAATATGGAGCATGATTTAGGTATTACTATGTATCGGGGCAATAGTTATTAACTTTTATGTATTGGTGATTTTATCCGTAATTATTTTTATGGATCAGGGCAGGTAACATTTATATGTATGGGGCCCTAGTTTGTATGTTAGATTTACGGGGTGCAATTGCATATGTGGCGGGATGCCATTAACCTTTGGCATGCTGACGCTTATGGTACTATAAGGCACAGCATGCCCTGCAATACAGAAGACATTTTTAGCAAAAATGATGGGTGTTTGCCAAAGTAAAATCTCACACCCATGAGATTTTTTCTCAGGCGAGTTTAATGCAAATCTCTAGTGATTTACTAAATCCACCCTTAGTAAATCCAGAGATTTGTATGTGCACCATGCTAAAAATCGCTCGAGCGATGTAAACAGCACCGATTTGAAAAAAAGGCAATCTCTGGCAATTTTAGGCAAAAAATTCATTAGTAAATACGTTGATTTGCAAATCGCTATTAAACACCACACATCTCTGACGATTTTAAGCAAATCGACTTTAGTAAATCCGTCCGGAACATTACTACTACATATAAACCCTCATGTAGAAAGTGAATAGACTGCAAGGATAAGATTTTACAATATAGTTAAAAAAGGACCATTCGGTCACAATAATCAATGATACCAATTACTGTATGGTAAATCCCTGCATAGGGATAGGAATAAAGAACAAGTAATTAGCACCAGTGACCAATGTCCTAGACTCCTAGGCACTTTTAACTAGCATCAGAAAAGCAGAGTAAACAAAACCTTTACCCACCATTAATTCTTTAGTGACATTTAAATAAGTTATTGTTGATATCAATTAATAGCAAAATTATAAAATATAACAATAGATATTAGATCACACTTTAGAGGCCAATTAGGTAGAGCACAGATGGTGTTGGTTCTCACAAATCCCAGATTGAACGAAAGGGTTACACAGATCAGTCCAGAAATCCAAACTTGAGGGCCCAATTATGAACCAATATAAAAGGTCATAGAGCTTGTAGACAATTATAAATCACTCCTATTGAGTGAAAACATAAGTCAAATGATATAGTTTGAAGGTAAACAAGATGGTGCTCAGTATTATTGCTGATTTGAGGTGTCATAGGGCGATCTGGTCCCAAAACCCAGTTGAGTGACTGATAGTAGGGGTACCACTCTCAGGAGCTGTAGAATGGTGTCCGGGGCTTCCTGCTCTGCACTGAAAATGCAGAATAAAAGTCCAAATTTGAATGTTGCAGAGGCACTGTAGGGGTAAGTTAGTCAGACTGGGCAAAATGTGCTCAGCGGTGCCAGAATACTTGCAGCTCTATGTCCGGTGACCGAAGAATGGTGTTTGAGACTGATAGTTTTAAATTAAGAAACCCAGTCGGGGTGCTGTGGGTACCAGTTCCATGTCTGGGTTTATGTCCAGGGCCTTCAACCACAGCTGAGATACAGAAGTATCAATGTATGATCTGTAAAAGTTCCACAGCAGCAGTGTAAGCTAATGGCCCACGGCAGTATCAGACCTAGAATCCTGGTTGGGTCTTTGTTGATTGATAGCTCCACATCCAAGGGCCACAAGGTAATACTTGGTCAACAGCAGACACTGAGATATAAGGGCCCTGTTTTATAGCGATACTGTGGCAAACAAAGCCGCGGATGTTTACATTAACTACTGACTGTAAATCGCCAGACCCTTGGGATCCACAGATAAGGTGCAGAAGAGAGAAAGAGCCAACCAATTACCATGGCAGATCTCAATTACAGGGTGCCACCAGATCAGACCTGGGTGGAGGCACCCTCATATTACAAAGTGCTTTACAATTTTAACAATTATTATTTAAAAATGTTTTTATTATAGCAAAAGGAAGTTCATAATAACATAACTATATCTATTCTCATGGCTAATTTTTATATTTATGGACATAAAAATTTCTATAGACACACACATAATATATTTAAAAAAATCTTAATCTTTTTCTGCAGGCAATTTCAATGGAAATTCAGTTTATCTGTCTCATTGTTTTGTACACATAACTCAAGTTCTATGGGCGAAACAACCTTTGCCATTATGTTAGTTATGAAACCATTATTGACGTGGTTAGAGCCCAAATGATCAATCACATGCTAATGTCCCGGGGTAAAGGAAGTCTTACAGAAGAGACATTTATCTTCTGTTATACAGCCAAATAGCCTGACATTTTACCTTTGAACTGTTATGGGATAATATTTTTCAGTGTGAAGGTAAAAATCCAAACATGCAAAACTAAAAAGGGCAACAGACAAGCAATAACTGGCTTGTTACATCCTAAACTCCAAGATAAAGAGCAGGATTCATTTATCCATTGGATTTTAGGAGTTTATATTTTTACAAATGTTAGGTAAAAGTATTTGTTAACATTTATTAATTGAATCAGACATTCTGAATACACTTCACCTTATTGCATTTTTAAAGTTATAGAATTTGACAACAGATAAGAACCACTGGGCTCCAACGCAGAAACATGCAAACTCAACACAGATAAGGACTTGTCTGGGAATAGAACTTAAAACCTTAGCGCTGTGAGACTACCAAACTGAGGCACCATGCTGCCCACAGCAACATGTAGTCACAGTTTTAACAAAACGCTACGTAGATAGCGTAAAAAAGTTACTATGTATGCATAGTATCTTGGCATGGATATAGAGGCACGTAAGTATAAAAATGTGTTGTTGTGAATCCGGTCCCATGACTCCTGGGGCTAGATTTACTAAATTGAGGAAATGTGGAGATAGCAACCAATCAGAATCTAGCTGACATTCCTTAGTATGCAACAGGTAAGTGAGAGATAAATTGGTTGCTATGGGCAACATCTCCACTTTTCCTTTTCAGAAGTTTAGTAAATCTAGCCCCTGGTCTTAAGTGCTACAAGTTAGGTACAATAGCTACCCGGCTCATGGAAAATATCATATGATATATTGAATAAAAGGATTGGGTCAGTCCTCATTGAGATTGAATATAATTACCTGATTTAAAATTGTCGCCCTGTTGACAACTCAAAGGTTCTTGAGTCAAAAGACATGTGTATGTTGGCTAGAATTTCCTTACAAGGAATGGTATCATAGATGCATTAAGCTGCATACTTTACATTCTCATAAATGCTGATCTGTTTACAAATTATTATTATTGATTTATTGGCCAAAACATTTCAAGAGTTCATTTTAAGGTTTATAGAAGTAAAAATCTTTCATAAAGGGGGTAAACTGTCTATATAGGTATGAAATGTCAACAGTTGAGTATTATGTTAGTACTAGCCAAATGCCTTTCAAAATGACGGAAAATGAGCGAGGGAGGCGGGAGATGGGGGAGCATCAGCCGCACTGCACACACAGGGACTGGAAGAGACAGGCACCTCAAGCTGGCAGCTGACTGAATGAAAGAGACTCCTCATCCAAGAAGGAGCCTCCTCCTGCCAGTCTGCATGGGTGCCACCGGTAGCTTGGGTGAGTAAAGCCACAAGGTGGGGGGTGGTAACGGGTGTGGGTCAACGCAAAGAACGGCCCTATTTAGATAGGGTCGTTCTCTCCAAGCCAGTTTCGAAGAGGCATAGCAATCAATCCCCGGAGCACTGAACACGGTGCTCCGAAAGGTGAGTGGCTAAACTAACCCCAACCCTTCCCCCCTTCCCCTTCCCTTACCCTGCCCCTAACCCTCCCTTCACCGCAGCCTGACCCTATATATATATATATATATTTATAATGATATATATGTATGTAATTCTAACATAATACTCAACTATCAACATTTTTTCCTGTTGACAATTTGATCTATCGATATTTTGGCTGTCCACATAAAAGCCAGCAAGGGTCCATATGGCTATAGAAAAACCTTGGGCCTGATTCACACTTAAAAGTGAGTTAGGTGCGTCCCGCCCCCCATTTTTAGGTACCTTATGACACTTACAAGTGCCATAGGGCTACCTTAAGTCTCCGTGCAATGTCCGTATGGACATTGCACCTCCCCGCCTCCCACCTGCCCTCCCAACCTAATCTAAATACCTCCCACTTCTGTTTAATAACGCCCCAAGGCGGCATTACGTCGCCTCTTTTGACGGATGTCGCTGCGTGCGGTCTGTAAAGACTGCACCTACGCTATCTACATGCCTATCGGCTACGTAGTTAGCGTAAATTACCTACTACGCATGCACAGTAGGTAATTACAGACAGATACGAATTTCTTAAGCTTGAATCAGGTCTATCCTTCCTCAGAGGTGCATACTCCAGCTAATCTAAATGCCTCCCCCCTCCCACTTCTGCCTAAAAACGCCCCAAGGCGGCATTACGCCACTACGCTGCGTGCGGTTTGTAAAGACCACACCTACGCTATCTACATGCCTATTGGCTACGTAGATAGTGTAAATTACCTCCTACGCATGCGCAGTAGGTAATTTCGGACCAATACGCACTTAAGAAGCTGCAGCTTCTTAAGTGTGAATCAGGTCCATTTTGTGGACTTTACATAGGCTAGAGTTTGTTTGATAAGATTTCTAAACTACACTGATCTAAAGGAACAAATATTTGAAATAAAAAGGAAAAAAAGTTAGTGTGTACATGATTAGCTTATGATGATACAATTCATGGTAATGTATGTACGTTAACATACAACTATAGCATTGACACTTTCAATAATTCATCTTCATCCTTACAGCCTTAGGTAGGCAAAATAAATAAACTCTACCAGCAGAAATAGTCTTATAGTCTTACCGGTATGCCCAGAGCTTTGAGAATGTTCATTTTACACATCGGACAGGTGCGGTGGTCTAATAACCAAGGGTCCACACAAGATTTATGAAAAAGATGTCTGTAGAGAAAAAACAATGAAGAAAGATAACAATATTGAAGAATAGCTATTCAGACAGCAATACACGTGGCTTTGACTCTGCAGTCGGCACATTTAATTTGAGAGCTCAAATAACAAAAAAGGTATATAGGATCAGGATCTATGGATCTATCTATCTATCTATCTATCTATCTATCTATCTATCTATCTATCTATCTATGTTCACAATTGTGATGACTAAAATATTGGGGTGGATCTTTGGTTTCAAGATGTCTTTTCAGACATGCCACTCTATTACTATTTAGCCCAGTCAAGTTCAGGATTGTTTGTATCAATTACTAATATAAAGCCAATGCAGTGCATAACAATCCTATCTGCCCCCAGACAGCTCAAAGAGATTTGCAATGTCCTGCTTGAGGATTACAGGCCATGACCTGCAAAAGAGTCTTATCTGCAGGCTGCAGAATTCTAAACAAATATCACAAGATGTAAAAGATCAGGGACAGGCACCCATGTAACATAGTTAATGCAAGGGCAAGGTCATGGCAGATGCGCTTCAGAAAAGCTAGTGGCGAATCAAGGGACTTAAATTCTTGTGCTCCACAAAAGACTAAAGATGTGAAAAGAGCATAATTAGATTGTTATAACATGCAGTGTAATGTTCAATCAATGTATGTCCTCTAAAATCTCTGCCTATGGCTCAGAACCAGTAAGACAGAGTACAAAAACAGTCACAACATTCTATGTTCGACAATTTAAAAAGACATGAGAGTCGGATTCAGACTCGAATGGACAACCAATGACGTAGTGTATCTCTGTACAAGCACAATACGAAGGCACATGCGATTATGGTGACCCAGACACAAAGGCAACTTAGGGCTACAAACGCTCTAGGGCTGTTCTATGGGAGAGAAAAAGCGGATAAACGGGCAGTGTATAATAAAGACTCACACAAGTGTGTCCAATTCAGGCCCATATATCAGTGTAAGTAGGCATATTTTACGGTTAAACATTTGCACCTGCTCCAGGTGATGTTTAAGTCCAGAAAGCTGCTAACAGTCGACTCTCTTTATAAAACCACTGTGATAACATTTTACCTTTCAAATGCAACATGAAGAGATATGGAAATGCAGCTTATGCATTGTACACAAATTTAAATTTGTGTCTCAGTGTGAATTGCACCAAGACATTTCATTTTGGGGTATTACCAAAGATAGAATGTGTTCATGTTTACATTCAAGTCTGGATCAGGTCCAGAGGTTGCTCTGTGGCAGGCAATCTTATGAAGGGACAAAAGTTCAGTGCAGAGCTGTGGAATTGCAAGATGAACATTACTGTAGTTAACCTATTAGAAAATATTATGATTAATGGGGCATTGCTGGACAAATTATTCTTCAGTCAAGCTGTCCTCCTGTAGCATTTCTTTACTGCTTCACCACATAGGCACAGACCGGACTTCCAAATTTGCTGATTTTCCATGAATTTCAGTCAGTCTATTTTGCGTATTTGTTTCAATTAATGGAACAAATTCCAACCTGTCTAGACAAAAGACCTACCTAAAGAATAGCTGGGATAAGCTGACAAGTGGGCGTTTCTTCTCCATGTGTGTCCATCTATCTGAGTGGGAGAGGTTAAAATCTATCTATATCAGGCCCATAATCATGTTCCTCTGACATTTGTTATAATGTATAGAATGTAGATTATGTAGATTATGTTCTGGGTACATAACTAAAGGTTGTGTTGGGTGACTTGAGATACAGAGGAACAATGAAGTAATTCATACTCTTCTTTCTTGCTATTTGCCCATACTCTTTAATAATATTCTTTGTAAAATATTCCTTTTCAGAAGATGAAAATATAAAGAATGTGCCATCAATAAAACTGCCATAAGAAAAACATTCTTGTTATGAAGATGTAAACTTCTAGAAGTAAATAAATCCTATAAAGCAAAGCTCAACAATTCCTGGATGCCAAGTCATCATGGCGACCAGAATTTAGGTTAGGGTTAGGCTGCAGAGGAGGGAGGGTTGGGGTCAGGCTGCAGGAAATGGTGGGTTAGGGTCAGGCTGCCAGGAAGGGAGTGTCAGGGTTAGGGTAGTTAGAGGGGAGGGTTAGGGTTAGAATTAGGGAAAGGAGTAGGGACTATTTTTACTCACCATTCCTGAGCACGGAGCTTTCGGTGCTCTGTGGATCGATTGCAATGCCTCTTCAAGGCATATGCAATCAAAAAAGTTGCGAACTGGCTGGGCGGAATCAGTATTTTTGAAAATGGGATTTTCTATGCAGGGACCCACACCCTCCTGGGAAGACAGCTGGAATTCCTATAAGTACTTTAAAGTGTTAGAGTGGAGCGAGAAAGTCCGCTCTGACACTTTGTAAATTTCTACTTTCTACTGGCAATTTATGCTTTGTGAAAATAGATCACTTCGATTTAATGCAATACTGCAAAAAACAAAAAAAGAATAATAATAATTTTCTATCTATCTATCTATCTATCTATCTATCTATCTATCTATCTCAAATCAGATGAAATCAATCTTGGAAAATAAATGCTCAGGCAGCCAATTTGAGATTTGAAATGAAACTGGGTAATTTGAATCAGTTATTTAAAGTAAGTCTTAATCAGGAATCACACAATATTATGTCCCCAATGACTAACATCACCAGGGATATCGCATAGTGACAACACACTGGCCAATAATTAGTGCAGCCTGAACAAATTGATTATAGGCTTAGAGCGTTTTTGGAGAGTTTTGTCGGCCTTTGGACAAAAGGGCCGTTATGCAAAACATATGCTAACAATATTATTCATAAACAAACCTTTGTCTGTTGCTTACAATGGGCCTGATTCAGACTTAAGAAGGTGCTTAAAATAAGAGAGGAAAGTCACTCCTGGACTAAACCATGTTGATTGCAGGGGGAGTCAAGTTAATTGTATTCTTTGCATGCAGGGATATATCTTTGAATTGCTTACTGCACACAGATACTGACCAGTGTTACTATTACACTGTCATTTAGACTTGGGATAGGAAACATCACCTCTCAACTCTAATACTGTTTTCAACAGATGAAATATGACTCCACTGCAATCAACATGGTTTAGCCCAGGAGTAACTTTCCTCTCTTATTTTAAGCACTTTCTTAAGTCTGAATCAAAATGACTGTATCCTTTTAGTCATATTAATGATGTATTTCAAACATATTCTATTGTGCAACAATACCACAGAGATATTTTATGTACCATTACCTCCGCACTAAAATATGTGCTTCCATTATGGAACAAGAACCTAAAGCAGATACCTAAATAAGTAATGCTTATTATAATAATTTACTTGTTTTTGTGTTTCTTGGACATAAATGTTTAGACACCTCAAAATGTGCACTAAACATATTGTAAACAAAGTATGCTACAATAATTGAAGTTATAATGGGGTAGATCCAGAACAACGTATGCAAGTGAGTTTACGCTAGCACTTATCATGCACGTGGCTGATGTTACGCCACGTAAGGGTCAGTCACGTATCAGTAGCATATCAACTTACGAAGGGGAGTGCCAGCCTTATGCCTCCCGTGCTTACGTTTCAAAGGCTGGGTGAGGCATTTAAATCGTACAGTATGGGCGTGCTTAGCAGCGTAACTACATGATGGCTATACATACGACAGCGGTTAAGCCTTGTAAAGTTAAGGTAGGGTTTGGAAAGCGTAAGGCGGCCAAAGTACATACATGAGATGGGGTGTGCCTAGGGGAGTGCATAGAGGGTGCGCATTAAGTACGCAGCATGGTAAATGCGTAGCTCTGGATGAGGCCCAATGTGTTATAAACTATATCAGCAGAAGTTTATTTATTTCATTATTTAACTTACCCCAAAAAATCTAAATGTGAAAATTGTCAAAAAAAAAAAGTAATTTTTCCAAAAATTTGCATAATGGTTGAACCAAATAAATGTTCCAATCACCATTATTTTACAATATACTTAATAACATGACACAAAATTCAACCTTGTCACTGTTTAAATCCATTAATTTAATAGCTTATACCAAATGCTTAATTAAAGTCAGCCTTATGTGAGGTAATTACTCGCACATGTGCCTTTCTAAACATTACGCAGCAGCTGATGGCTGTGTGACGTTTGTATGGATGCATGGACTTTCTGATTGTATGACAGGCTTCAGCAACTTACCAGTGGTCATGGGCTACCTTAACTTTTCCTGTGCGTATGTTTTGCTATGCAAGGCACTCCAGCTTGTGAATCTCTCGTAACTGCATTGGCACGCCCATACTGTACATTAGTAGTCCGTGTGGAGCTCATTTACATATAGTTTCTTGCCCCTCTAGCTACGCATCCGCTTGTGGTAGACTCCTACGCTAATCGGTGGAAAGGTTGAGGTACGTGTGCGTGAATCATACGGTTAGGTTTCACGTGCTTATTTGTGTGTTCTGGGCATGCGCAGTTTAAAAAATCTTAAAAATACGCACGTATATATAAAACTCATACGTATCTATGAATATGATCCTAGCTGTCTAACTTAGTATTTATAATGTGTTTATTCTGCAGCAAAATATACTAAGCTAAGGAGCAGTGTTTACACACTCAGACTGTAAATGTGCCTGCTTTTGCTTATAGTTCACATTAGAGATATCTGTTTTCCATTTACACACTATGTGGGGCTTCCTAGGCAGGGAAGTAGTGAATGAATTATGTCTCCAGTATCCCTGTACTGCCTTGACATTCCCAGCTGAAATACATTGCCAACATTCCTAGCAGCTTCACTGTGATGTCTTAACTGAGACTGTTCCAAGTTTTCCATGAGGTGGGGTGGACATTTCATAACTTTCATGCTTGATAGATGGGTTTAATTAAATAAGCAAATATATCACAAAAGGTCTTGACGCTATAAAAGTAGAATAAAGCTAAAGTCGGAAGTTTGAACTTTGGAAGTCCACAGTGAAGTACCTCCAGTGGTTCTCAGTTTATGACATATCACAGCATTTTTGTGAAGTGGAATCTGATTTAAGAAGACCACTTTTCTCTGCGGATGTCAGCCCTCACATTTACGGTCTCCATACTATACTGGAAATAATTCCAGACTATCTAGGACTGAGGATAAAGCAAAGTCATGCTTTGTATTTCTTAATGATTATTTATTCATTTTCATTATAGAGAAGAAGGGCCTGATCCAGACCTCCGTAAGTGTAAGATCGTCTCAAAAGACGATCTGCGAATGCGCCTGGCAGATGTTGCCGGCGTAGCTACGGAAACGCCTGATCGTGGATTGGGTGTCCGTAGCAGCAGCGTAGTAATGCTGGAGGGGGCATTCCCCTCCGTTACTACGCTGCAGTTAGTGCATGTAGGCGGGGGGGAGGGAGGGTAATGAGGCTGGGAGGGCGGCGTTAGCGTAGCAATGCTGCCGTCCCAGCGTATTATCACTCGCTTATGCCGGCTGAAGTTAGGGTAGCCTTCAGCCGGCATAAGCGAGTGTTAATACACTGGGGCAAGGGGGAGTGTAGTACCATCGTAGGTCTGGATACGGCCCGAAATGTGTACTGGAGAGTTAATTAAATTAATTAGCCCGCAATAGAGCTGACAATGTTCATAATATATTGGGTATAACAATGATCACTATATAATTATATAATAATAATAATAATTTATATATTTATTTCATAAAACATTGCCCAAAGAACTATCTTCAGAGAGTAAAGTTAAGTATTTCACAGGTATAACGGTAAGTATTAGGATGTCGAGTAATAAACATTAGTTGATATATTACACAAATTTGTATGTAACGTGATCTAGAAATGACTTGTTTAAACAATAAAGGTGACCTTTTTAAACAATAAAGATGATTACAGAAAAAATAACTTTAACCTATTGCTCATATAACAATTAATATATCATGTATTTCATGCAACATGTGGCCCAATGAATAAAGTGACTGTTTATAAATAAAATACCTTCAACCTTTTTCACGTTTGAATAAATTTTCTTTTTGTAATAAAGGTCCTATTGCAAAATGTCCTCAAAGCCTGAGGAGTCCTATTATGTATTACTTGTATTAATTAGCTTTTTCACAGGAAGTCCTTTTTATTCAGTGACCCCTGGGGTCAGATTTTTCTAAGCTGTGGGTTTAGAAAAGTGGAGATGTTGCCCATAGCAACCAATCAGATTATAGCTGACATTCTCTAGTATGTAAAAAGAAAGTGAGAGCTAGAATCTGATTGGTTGCTATGGGCAACATCTCCACTTTTCCAAGCCCGCAGTTTAGTAAATCTGGCCCTTGGTATTCCAGTGTTTACATGTACTCAACAAATTACTCCTGAAGTCCCAGGTGAGCTGGCAAATGTCCTGAATTTGGGTTTGAGGCGGTGATTTAATGCTAATCACTGCCTCAAGACCCAACCATTGCTAAGGATAGGCAGGTCTTCATGACATCAAGTCCAACTCCATCCTTAGTAACACTGGACCGGATTCACAACGACGTTATTTTTAAGTTACGTGCCTATTTCTAAGCTTCTAAAATATTTACTATGCGTGCGCATTATTAGCGCAGTACTTAGAAATAGGCACGTAACTTAAAAATAACGTTGTTGTGAATCCGGTCTACTATAAATAGCAGCTAATAATAAAAAATGTGCATAAAACACGCCCTTAAGTCCCACCCCTATGCTGGATTCCCTTGTTCTCTTGGAAATGAGAAACAAGAAGTCAGGAAATATGAACTATACATGTATTTCAAAAACATTTAAATAAGTATAAATGTATCTCATTGAAAGGTGCACTCTGCCCTTCTAGGGACACCCCTTACTGGATACAACCAGTTTCAGAGAAACAGGTGCTCTTCCAGCAATTTATGGTCGCTGGCTTGTGGTGTAAAAATAAGACTATACAAGTATTTGGTTTTTGCCCAAGAGGGTTACAAGAACATACTTTGCCCTATTTCTAATATTCAATCATACCTATTGCTCACAAATCTGTAGTCTTAAAGCTTTTAATCCTAAAATTTTGGAGAAATACACCTGTATATGCATTTGGCAAATTAAGTACAGCCTTTTATGGACTAGAGGACCTCACACCGCCTGTACCCCTCCGACCTATAATGTAAAGCTTTGCTGGTTACCATGAAACCCCATGCTGCTAACCCCCTGATTGTGAGGTAACCTTCCCACAATTGTCATCTGTCTTTTTAACACAGTGAACAATACACAGCACATTCCTTTAGTGTAATGAAAATACCTCCAAAACCAGGCATTTATGTATTACAATCATATACATTCTTATAATCTAATAAAATAAAAATTAAACTGGGGGTAGATTTTAGGAACCATTGAAGCTGCCTTTTTGATAAATCCAACAGGAACTGCTGTCCTTATCATAAAAAAAAAGTCTTGGTATGATTATTTTTTCCATATTTGCATAATATATAAAAAAAAATTATAACAATGCTCATGTCCCTAATGTAAAAAAAGGACTTCTAAACAGGGTCTGACGGAATAACCAAATAATAGCTACTGTAGTTGTAAAAGAAAACAAAAATAAGAAAATTGTGTATTAAATTTAACCACTGTGATAAATTGCTCTGTGGACAGTGCCATAATATCAGTTGCCTCTATGAAGAATGGTTAAGAGATACAGTCAGTCTGCTACAAAGGCAGTGTCAGTCATAGTACAATGTACAGGAACCATCTAAGCCCCTCTATGCTCACTGCACAATGGCGTGTAGCTGTGATTGCCATTATAGTCACAATACAATATGAAAAGTCAGGTAAATTCTAAGGGCCAGATTTACTAAGCTGCTGAAAAGGAAATGTGGAGATGTTGCCCATAGCAACATCTCCATTTTTCCTTTCCCCGCAGCTTAGCAAATCTGGCCCTAAATCATTATTAAAAGTCTGAAGAAACAATGATAAGATGTATCTGTACTTCTTAAAGACTGACACATTTCGCATGGGATGGATGCTTTAAATATATTACACAATACAGTTTATATGTACTACATACCAGTGGACTTTCTTATGTTGACAATTTTTTTTATACTGCAATGTGGAATATGTATAAATATCTTTTAAGTCTCATTCAATTACAGAGCTATAGAAAAAACAAGGCTAGTAATGTTGGCAGTGTTTTTAGGTAGTGAGTGGTTACTGACAAACACATTCATTCAGCTACTTTCCTTGGAAGGCATTCCTACACATAGTTTGGAAATGGAAAACAGACGTCTCTAAGGGGATCTTAGTGAAATCAGTAACAGACACAGATTTACACATTTACAGTCTGGGTGTGGAGACACTGTAAAACATGAATATTTCCTGTACAGCCTTACACACAGTCAGGTTTATATACATTTACAGAATTTAGGAATGGATTTGCACAAACCACAACAACGAATCACATTGAAGCTTGGTATCCACTTTTTATAAAAAATACAACTGACTGAACAATAATTGCCAAGATGGTTCAAGAATATGTTTAATATTATGATTTACACACTATACAATTATAAAGTGCAATTACAATTATCTGTTGTAATAATTGAAAAAAAATACAGTTTCCAACTACATTCTGAACAGAACATCTGCCAATAGCTGAAAAAAGTACAAATTAAAATAAACCAATTTGGATTCAATGTCAAAGTGATGTTTTCAACGTCACCGCTAAGTTGAGCAACTGAACAGGTTAATAGTTTGGTGGTGATCAGCGTGAACTCTTGCAACATATTGGCATAATAAGCTAACATGGTGTCTGGAAGCAAAATCGCAGAGAATAGAAATGCTGACTGATTTTTCTGGCTCAGGATGTATTAAATACAGTAATAGAAATACATTTAATACCTGTCCAACCTACCCTAATGGTTCTTAAGGTTTCATTGCAGCAGTAGGGCTAAACCTAATCTTTAAGGCTGTCCATCGGAATAATGGGGTAATTTGCTTCCATGTGTCAAGCATCCAGTAACAGGAGCTTTTGTCATAGTCTTTGTTGTACAGGTTTGTATTTTAATCCAGACAACAAATTTACTGTTGGAAAGATAAGTGTAATTTTCAGTTAAACAACTAATTTCCTTTTTAGAATGGATTGCGAGTGGGTTATATGCTTTCCATAGAAGATAGCAATTTTGTAGAACAGGACATATTTTCAGCTGCTTATTTGAGTTAATGACATGACTAAATAAAGGTTCATAGAAAATGTCTGCGATAGTATGTGACCAAACACGCAGCAAAAGGTCTGGTGTTCAAGAATGATTCATTGCTAGAGTGCTGCCCACGTTCCAACATACTCTTAAGCCACTGCTCACTATATTTGATAGATCATAGATAATACATTTATCAATATTTAGATACTGTAGAAAACCTGTTTATTATTAATATCACAGAAAATTAGACAATCCCAAGGCCACTTGTGCCAAAGTACATGTTTTATGGGCTTTATAAACAGGAATGACATTGGTATTCACTGTTTTCTGTGCCATAATATTACTTTCTTTTGATTTTGCAGTTGGTAGTATTGTATGAGTATTGTTGCTTGTTTGCTGTATTTGTGTTCAATGCCAATTAGAAAGTGAAAGGAAAAGTCATTTTGGACCAGATTAACAAGTAAGGGCCAGATTTACTAAACTGCTTTGTGGGATTGGAAAAGTGGAAATGTTGCCCATAGCAACCAATCAGATTTTAGCTGACATTCTCTAGTATGTAAAAAGAAAGTGTGAGCTAGAATCTGATTGGTTGCTGTAGGCAACATCTCCACTTTTCCAAACCCGCAGCTTAGTAAATCTGGTCCTAGGGGCCTCATTCACTAAACTCGAATTTTTTCCCAAAAATCAAATCGCGGGTCATCGCGGCCCAACCCCTGTAGGCAACAACTTTTCCAAACCCGCAGCTTAGTAAATCTGGTCCTAGGGGCCTCATTCACTAAACTCGAATTTTTTCCCAAAAATCAAATCAAATCTCATCGCGGCCCATCGCCGCGAATGACCCGCGATTGGTGAATTTTTTGGACCCTAATTCACTAACATGCGATTTTTTTCAAACTCAC
>WWET01001972.1:271786-289248 GCA_011038615.1 Limnodynastes dumerilii
ATTAACTTATCTGATTTTTGAAAGATTGAGTTTGAGATGGTGGGAGGATATCCAGGATAAAATGGCAGAAAGACTTTCTGTGATGAGGGCTAGTGATAGATCAGAGGTGGATTAGGTAGATTTGTGTATCATCTGCATAGAGCTGATATTGAAAACCAAATTACTTTATTGTCCAAGTGAAGAGGTATAGAAAAGAGTAATGGACCCAATACTGAGCCTTGTGGTGCTCCAACAGATAGTGGAAGGGCAGGAAATTCTGGTAGATCCAGAAAAGCGAACACTAAAAGAGCGATTAGAGAGGTAGGATGTAGGTCATTGACCTGTATGGCTAGTGATTGTAATATTTATATGAGAAGAGAGTGGTCAACTGTGCCAAAAGCAGAAGAAAGATCCAGAATTAGAAGAGAGCAGTGACCTTTAGATTTAGCAGTGATTTAGGGCCGTATTCAGACCTCCGGCCTCATTGCATATGCGGCCGGAGTTTACCGATATGAACTACTGCGCGTATACGCGGTCTTAGAGACCGCGTATACGCAATCTACATTGCAAAAAGTAACGTAGATGTCGTAACAAAATTACTGCGCATGCGCAGTAGTTCATATCGGTAAACTCCGGCCGCATATGCAATGAGGCCGGAGGTCTGAATACGGCCCTAAATCACTGCTAAATCTAAAGGTCACTGCTCTCTTCTAATTCTGGATCTTTCTTCTGCTTTTGGCACAGTTGACCACTCTCTTCTCATATAAATATTACAATCACTAGCCATACAGGTCAATGACCTACATCCTACCTCTCTAATCGCTCTTTTAGTGTTCGCTTTTCTGGATCTACCAGAATTTCCTGCCCTTCCACTATCTGTTGGAGCACCACAAGGCTCAGTATTGGGTCCATTACTCTTTTCTATACCTCTTCACTTGGACAATAAAGTAATTTGGTTTTCAATATCAGCTCTATGCAGATGATACACAAATCTACCTAATCCACCTCTGATCTATCACTAGCCCTCATCACAGAAAGTCTTTCTGCCATTTTATCCTGGATATCCTCCCACCATCTCAAACTCAATCTTTCAAAAATCAGATAAGTTAATACTCTCTCCTGCCAACAAAAGCTACCCACCGGTCTCTATTTCTGTGGACAACACTGAAATATTCCCTGCGCTTCTAGCTCGCTGCCTAGGTGTTACACTTGACTTTAAACTGTCCTTTGTGCCCCACATACAATATATTTCCAAATTCTGTTATATACCCCTAAAAAAACATTTCCAGAATACAAAAATATCTCTCACAAGACACTGCTAAATCTCTCATTCATGTTCATCTCCCGCATTGATTACTGTAATGCTCTCCTTATTGGACTCCAACAATACAAAGTTACCCCTCCACAGTCTAAATTGCATGTAGCAGTAAGACTGATTTTCCTTGCAAAATGTTCAAATAGAGCTAGTCTACTCTGTCAATCTCTACACTTAGTGCCTATTTACTACAGGCTCAAATACAAAATCCTCTTACTAACCTATAAAGCCATAAACAACATTGCACCTGCATACATTTCCTCACTTGACTCAAGACAGATCCCAGCTCGCTCTTTTTAGATTATCACAAGATTTACAACTCTCTTCTGTACTACATAAATGCTCTGATCCCTGGTTACAGAACTTCTCCCGGGCTACATTCACTCTCTGGAATAACCTTCCTCGTCTATTAAGACTATCCACTACTCTCCAAACTATCAAGCATTCTCTTAAAACTCACCTCGTCAGACAAGCTTGTCAGATTTTTCAACTTCCTTATGCTTTATTTACCATATTAACAACCACTTTACCTTTCTATTACATTATTACCACAAACCTGCACACTCTCTCTTTCTATTCTAAAATTCCCTCATCTCTGCTACTAACACTGCTGTGTGGCTAGATCATACAGAGCACTGAGAGCACTCTTACCATACACCCTGTGGCAATAGTGTGTGTGGCCAGGATTAGTCATAAAAAGTCCCCAGAGCAGGGGTTCTCAACCAGTGGTACTTGTACAACCGGTACTATGCAAACCACTGTCTAGTTGTATGTGGGATAACTGTGAAAGTTTGGAAGGAGTCACCAGAACTATCTGTATTTGATCTTGATGCATACCAGATGGCAGAGGGTGTATTTAATAAATTATGTTGGGTACTGAATGGCATAAGTAAAAATGGATCTGAAAAATATTACAAAATATCCAACAAATATATATGGGGATTATGTATGTATGTATCAATAGGATACTGTCACATATGTGTAACTATACAAATGGGAGGGAACAGGAGTCTGAGAAAATATGTAAAAAAAAACCATAGAGTTGATGTGATAATAGATTAAGAATAGGTGGAGAAAGGGATGCAAGTTAAGAATGACATTAAGGAGATGGTTATGAGCATAGAATAGGATTGGTCACTGGTACTTGACGTGTTTCATAGTGGGTAACTGGTAAGTTCCCAAAAACCCTAGAGGACAGTCAATGTTGCAATACACCTCAGACCAATGGCTAATGCAGAATATTTAAAGTAGGGTTTGCAATGGTTGTAATACATGTGAGGTAACTTAGAGGTGTGGGAATGGCAAATACTATAATAAATGTGATTTATGTTAGGGTTTGGAAATGGCACATTATATAATTTATATAGTGTACCACTGCCATTCTCCTAACATTTCCCATGCATATTATAATATCTACCATTCCTAGACACATAATATATCCCACATGTAAATATATTATGTCATATCACTTTTTGTTGGGGTTTTTTTTTAAGTTCTTTATTCTTCTCTATGTGAGCCACTGAAGACACTAATCAGAATGATAATCAAACCAGATCAAGAGTTTGAAAATAATAGACGAAAGTTACTTTTGATTTTAGGGGGAGCCAAATTAATTGTATTCTTTGCATGCAGGGATATATTTGCTTTTGCTTACTGCACACAGATAGTGATCAGTTATAATTTTACACTCTTACTTAGACTTGGACTAAGAAACAGCACATCTCAACTCTAATACTGTTTGCAACAAATGAAATAGGACTCCCTTTGAAATCAACATAGATTTGCCCAGGCATAACTTTCTCTCTCTCTCTCATTTTCAAACTCTTGATCTGAACCATCAGAGATGGACAGCGTAAGGATAGTGTCCCACAGAGGAGTTTTAATCCATGCAGAATAAAATTGCTCAAAATTTAAATACATATTTTTCTGAGAGTAAAATGAAGATGTGATTAGGATGTCCAGGAGCTTATGAAACAAACATGCTAATGCTTTTATATGCTGCAGTTTTGTCCTTTGGTTCTGTATATATTTATTTTCTACTACAATACGACCATACACAATTATTATAATTATCAAGAGGGACTAGAAAAGAAAACTGAAGGAGTAAATGCACTTAGAATTATTAAAACCCATTGGATTAGGCTGTGCCATTAATCATTTTCTGTATTCATTATAAAATGTGAGATTTGAAATGAATACATCTCAAGCGACAGCACATATGATTGAACAAGTAGGGGTGTTTCTAAAGCTGGTAGTGGTAGTGTAAAAAAAAGGCTGTGTGACACCACCCTAAGTAATGAAGACATCAATACAAGCTCTCAGGAACAGTAATGCATATCAATTAGAGAATGTAGCCTTACAAGTAAGTAATAATATAAATGTATAATTACATGAGAATACAAGCATATCAGCACTGGTTTAGAAACTGCACAGTGATAGCTGGTAATTTAAAGTAAACAACCCAACATATTAACTACTCTGGTATAAAGCTGGGTACACTTTTCATCCAATAACTGGTTCAATTGGGATGCATTTGGCACTGCAAAAATGCTGTTAAAAATAGTTCTAATTTGGGAAAAAAAGTTGTATGCCGATCGACTTAGGGTCAGGATGCAGGGAAAGGAGTCTTAGGTTAAGGCTGTGGGGAGGGGTGTCTTAGGGTCAGTCTATGGTAAAAGGAGTCTTAGGGTTATGCTACAGTGAAGGGAGTTTTAGGGTTATGCTACAGGGAAAGAAGTCTTAAGCAGGGAAGTGGCCTAATAAACAGGACGATTTCATGACAGGGAAATGTCCCTTTATCGTCACCATACACCACTCCTGCTGGGACCGATAATCCTAGCAGAAAAGGGGGGACCAGGGCTAGTACTATGCTGCTTTGATACCTTCAAAGCTGTCAGAGCAGCATAGTACATACATATGCAGCAGCAGTTATTGCAGGGGGTAGTACAGAAAGGGATCAGCCTAAGCCATGCTGTGTGAAGCGCGGCTTCGTCTGATCCCTGTCTGTACTACTCCTTGCAATAACAGGTGCTAGCGCCCGATTTAAATCAAACAAGTTAAAGAATCCAAATGTCGTACCAGAGCGTTTCTGGTGCTTTGAAGGTATCAAAGCTGTCAGAGCAGCACAGTACATAGATATACAGCAGCAGCTATTGCAGGGAGTAGTACAAATAGGGATCAGCTGAAGCCGTGCTGTGTGAAGCGTGGTTTCAGCTGATCCATGCCTGTACTACTCCTTGCAATAACAGGTGCTAGCGCCCGATTTAAATCAAACAAGTTAAAGAATCCAAATGTCGTACCAGAGCGTTTCTGGTGCGTTTATTTGATGTTTAAAAAATTGATTCTGGCCACCAACTAGAGCGATTTTTGGTCCGATCCACGATAATTGTAGGATTGGGCCAATAATCTCTCCAGTGTATGGCCAGTATTAGGGTAAGGCTCTGGGGAGAAGAGAGTTAGGGTAAATATTAGGATAAGGTTTAGGGTAGGATAAATACTCACGATTGGGCGTGGAGACTTTGTTCACACTTAAGTCACACTTGAGGATCAGTGGTGCGTCCGACCGCTATTCCGCTTGTATGTGGGTGGTGACACTCACACTATACAACTAACATGCTTTCTCCCCGCCCACCTTAGTGGGAAGCACAGACCCTTTGATCCTAAAAGCCATCGTACAGAACTAAGTCCCATACAATGGTTGTTACGTTAGTTAAAACTTTCCTCTTCCTGAACCGAAGAGGGGTTTTGGGACAGTTCCTCCTGCAATTCTAGCGGAGTGTGTACAGAGGTAGTATCGTGAGTAGAATGATTTAATCTGTTGTTAAATGTGTCGGTCATTAGAAAAGTATAAGACAGGGTACACACTGGACTTTTCAGCAGATAATCTTTCCAATCACACCAATAAAAGACCGTTTGAATAGAAATCCTTCCAATGTGTCAAAATATGCTCAAAAATCTTTTGAAATGGTTTGTGATCTTTTGATTTGATCTTTTGGAGCTCCTAATATGCCAGATCAACAATAGAAAGATATCTTATGCTTTTTGTAAGTGTGTGCTTTGTCTATTAGGAGATCTTTGGACAGTGCACACTGGTAAGACAACTGGTGAAACAGTATTTTTATTGTGTGATGGAAAAATGATCTGCTGAAAAGTCCAGTGTGTACCCTGCTTAAGCGCACCTGAAACTTGGAAAACTAAAGGTTTGTTGTTAACACAATGGTCTCTGCAAATGTGTTACTAACTAGGAATTACTCACAAAAACTAACACATAAGTGAGTTCATGATAGCCTGGGAGCTGTTTTTAATCTATACACATAAGAAATGATGAACTGCCTTGCCCCTTACTGTGCATAAAATAATTGAACTTAGTTTATCATATGCCAGACCCTTCAGACAAGCAGTGTATGAACTACACACACAGGCAACCAGAAGCTGTACAAACAGCTTAAGCCATACAAACTGTACATTTATTACAATTCCTCACTTTAGTTTTAAAGTCACCCATTTAAACACTGATGATAGTTAATTAAGACATTATCCTCTGTTCAACCTATGCTTAACATTTTTGATATATTTACACACCTGCATTTACAGGAATTTAGCATCTTACCTGTGTTTACTCTTGATACTGTATATCAACTTACAGACAAGTGCTGTCTCTCTAGAGGCATGTGCTGTCTCTCAGGAGATACAAAATCGCCACATGTGTATATGGAATATCGTATATCCCTTTACAGGTAAATTGTGCCTCTATGGATTGTAGCAACCGTATGATGTATTGCACTTCACAAGGATATGCTACCTCTCCTGAGACATAAAGGTGATTCATGTGTATAGTGGGATGCTGCACCTAACCTCACAGGGAGCTTGTGTGTCACCTGTGTATAAACTGATATTATAAAACACCTCACAGAGATATGTGTCTCTCTTATACCACCTGTGTATAACAAGATGCTATATATCACTTCACAGGGAGACCCAAAGGTGCCTCTTGTTAACATAGCAGATAAATGAGGGTGCACAAGTTACTTTTCCCATATGAATGAAATACATCATGCTGAGACATGGTGTGTGGCAGGCTGGCAGCACACATATTGGGGGTGCCCATGCACACACAGAGAAGGCTCCTATGCCTGTGTACATCCAGCACTGATGCAGCGAGTCACCTGTACACATGGCAAGTAGTGTACTTACATTAGGCATTAGGGCATGGTGCATACATGTGCATTGGTTTGGTGTACTGCAAATGGATAACCGGACAAAGACTAACCTGGGTGAGACATGGTGATCGTGTCATTGCCGAATCCCACATTATAAATGAGCACAGCAGATGCGTTGTGCAGGGCTGCGTGCCGGATCTTATCCCTACACGAGCAGTTCCCACCAGGCATGAGGGCCACCCATCTCCCTGCATGAGCTGGCACAGGGAACTTGGTGGCCGGGTCGCAGGCCAGCCTGTCCTGCGGGGAGGGCATCACCGCCAAGCCCCAGGCATCCTGCTTGACGGAGTGCTCCCCGTACCTCCCGCACTCGCTCTTCTCCGTCTTGTTCGTGCCGCTAGCTGGGTCGTGGTAGGTGATGTTGACGAAGGCCGTGTACCATTCCTCCTTCTCGGCCACTGTAAAGTCCATGCAGAGCAGATGAACGAAGCAGTAGGAGAGCAGCCAGGTGGATAGCGCCAGGCTGCGGCATGCTTGAATGAGAGACATTGCCATCTTTATTTTCCTAGCTCTCTCTCTAGCAACTCTGCCTGCTGCATATGTCACAGCCAGAGACTTGCCTGTCATTGGCTGCGGCCAGCTTTTTGCTCTCTCTCCTCCCTCTCCAGACTGTTTCCTCTCTCTCCCTCTCTCTGCTTGCAGCAGTGCAATGGCTTTTATGTAGCTATTATTAGTGATCTGGACAGTTATATCATAGCTGTTAGTATGAGAGGAGCCCTGGTGCTAGTTTGCTGGGGTTAAAGAAGCACTGCAGCTTTGTTTGGGTATGTGCTCTTCCACTCTCCCACACTTCATCCATATGTGTTACATAGGAGGAGCCTGGCATGTGAAGGGGGCAAGCTGGCAGAATATTCCATTTGGCTTACTTAGGGCCGGATCCAGAACTAATAAAGTCATCCAGATTACAAACACACTGGATTCAGACGGAAGCGTAGCCAAAATGAGCACTGCGCATGCTCACAACGGGAAGCAAGTGGAAAGCGGAGTTCCACAATATTTTAATGAGAATAGGGGTGTTTTTCTCATTTAAATATCTGCAGTAGTGCTGTACGGTGCCTGCACTTCCGACATATGCTCACACCATCCCAGGAGATGTTGGGAAGTGGAAGGCACACGTCACCGTAATACCCCTTTCACATCACCACCAAATACCCGGGATTTTCCTCAAAAACCCGGGTCTCTGTGGTGTGAAAGGGTCACATTTCAACCCGGGAAAAAAGAAGGGTTTTTCCCAGGAGGCAATGTGAAAGGACCAGGGTTGTTTTCAACCCGGGTCTTTCACTTTGCCTCCTTATTGGTGCAGATTTGTCTACTGTTGCTATGGCAACAGTAAACAAATCTGTTTCTAGCGTCGGAAAGGGGGGAAAAAAATAATAATAACATGTGCAAGTATAGGGCATGCTGATGGTTGTAGTTCTATAATCATCAGCATGCCCAGGGATGGCAGGGCATGCTAGCACTTGGAGAACCACAAGTGCCAGCATGCCCTGTCACTTGTGACAAACACATACCCCTTCTAGCACATTAATAAAATATAGGGCCGGCCCCTACCCTAAAAAATGCTAAACAATTACTGCCCCCTTTAAAAAATAAAGACATTAAATACCGCTAATTAAAAAAATATTACCGCTAATTGTTAACAGTAAAAAAAAAAAATTGTTACAAAAATTATGAGCATAATGGAGCCTGTGGCGATGGCATTAGGGTCTATGCGTCCTGCGACAGGCTGTGCGCTCCGGTGCGCTGTCCCTCCGGATGAAGAAGCAGTGTTGCCAGTGTTTCCAGTGGTCCTGAATACCCCTGGGTCGGTAAGTTTGTAACAATATTTTTTTTGTTTTACTGTTAACAATTAGCGGTAATATTTTTTTAATTAGCGGTATTTAATGTCTTTATTTTTTAAAGGGGGCAGTAATTGTTTAGCATTTTTTAGGGTAGGGGCCGGCCCTATATTTTATTAATGTGATAGAAGGGGTATGTGTTTGTCACAAGTGACAGGGCATGCTGGCACTTGTGGTTCTCCAAGTGCTAGCATGCCCTGCCATCCCTGGGCATGCTGATGGTTGTAGAACTACAAGCATCAGCATGCCCTGCCTGGTTTAAGCTGCTAAAACCCGGGAAATTCATTGCTGATGTGAAAGGTACATACCCGTGAATTTCCCGGATTTTTGAGGACTTAAAAGGTGTTTTTTTTTAATACCCGGTATTTCATCTCCTGGAAAAACCCGGGTGTTTAGACCTGGGTTTTTCACAGTTGGTGATGTGAAAGGGGTATAAGTGTAAAAAAATTTTATAGAAAAAAAAAACAGAAAAATTAAATGTTAAAAAAGCAAAACATCCCAAATAGTAATAAAAAAACATTTCACATTTAACTTTAATATTTTAAAATAAAATCTAAAAAAGTGACACCACTTCAGGGCATGCTGATGCTTGTAGTGCTACAAGGCAGCACCAGCATACCCAAGGATGGCAGGGCTTGCTGGTGCTTGGAGATCCATAAGCGCCAGCATGCCATCCCATCCTTAGCCCCCTGCGGCCTGTAATGTCCTCATTAGTAATTTAATAAAATGCAGAGCCGGCCCACTACAGTTTAAAAAAAAGGGTACATGAAATACAGTAAAAAATATTTAAAATCGTACTTAATAGCTTTGATGGGATTTTCATCTGTAATGGATCCCATCTTGTAAGCTTTTAACCCTAAAGCTGGCCTTATACAAGACTGATTATCTGCCCGATCACCCAATTATCGGTGGATTGGGCAAATAATCACTGTAGTATATGGCCAGGATCAATTTTTCAAACATCAAATAAACGCACCAGAAATGCTCTGGTATGATTATTTGATCTTTCAACATGTTCCTGCTATTTTAAGGGAGCCAATCAGCAAGCTGAATGGCTCCCTATTCTTCAAAGCTGCTGCTGTATATCTATGTACAAAGCTGCTCAGACAGCTTTGAAGGTATACTTTAAAGCTGTCAGTGCAGCATATTACAAAGATATACAGCAGCGGCTATTGCAGGGAGTAGTACAGACAGGGCTCAGCCGAAATCATTGTAACTATAGTACTAGCCCTGGCCCCCTCTCTTCTGCTAGGATTATCGGTCCCAGCAGAGGAGGTGGATGGTGCCGATAACGGGACATTTCCATAGCAGGAAATTGTCCCGTTTATCAGCCCACCACCTGCTGGGACCAATAATCGTCCTAGTGTATGCCCAGCTTTAGTCTGCTGCTAGAACATCCGGCCGCTAATGACAGGTCTACTGTCACTGGGCTCTATTTATACCCTCTGTCAGTGTGAGAACATTCCCATGCTAACAGAGGGCAGTAGGATAGGGTTCGGCGTTTGTACCTGGGTTTTTTTTTATAACAAGACTTTCTAAGGATTAAAAGCTTACAAGATGGGATCCATTACAGATGAAGATCTCATCAAAGCAGGTAAGTATGATTTTAATATATTTTATTGCATTTCATGTACTGATTTTTTAAACTGTAATAGGCCAGCCTGCATTTTATTAAATTGCTAATGGGGACATTAGAGGTGCTGTGGGCCATGGATGGGAGGGCATGCTGGTGCTTGTGGTTCTCCAAGCACCAGCATGCCCTGCCATCCTTGGTCAAGCTGGTGTTTGTAGCATTGTAGCATAATATTTTACTAAATATATTCTTTTGCAATTTGCACTAATGGAAACTTTGGTTTGTACAATTAAAGCTTAAACAAATAAATGAAACATCCAGTTCCAAAACTTTAAATATTCGACTAACGAAAAATTAAATTAATACAATTCATTCAATTCAATGGATTCAAACAATGAATTTGGTAAGATCATAGAAGAGTTACATTCAAAGTATAAACAACTTCAGCTTCACCTACTCAAGAAAACTATTCAATTGTATAATAAACACTATAAAGTTATCTCTATATACCTAGTTTACAATATCACAATTCAGAATTAAGGGTTTACTAATAACTAGCACTATTTCAGCATAAAAGGGAACACACTTTTACAATTAAGGAAACTATTATATGATGAACTAAGTAAATATTCCAAAAATTAGACAGTCTACTAATGTCTTTATTTATCCCTTCGCTTCAATGCCTTTCTGTCACTCCTCAACGCTCCCCTCCTGCCTCCTCATCTCCGCAGCAATTGTCCTGCTTTCTCTGTCACTCCGCTGCTCACCGTCTCTGACTCTCCTGCTGTTCAGCACCTCTGACTCCTACTCCAACACAGCCTCCACGACTCTCTTCCTATCACCAACCACAACGTCACTCTCTCTGTCACCGCAACTTATCTTCCCCTCTGTCAATTCTCCGATCATCGATACAGACTCCCATGATCTGGACCTCCGTCAATTCACACCACAATCTCTCCTCTCACTGCTCTTTTAGCTTGCTACAGTTTTGTTTTTCCACTTTTCACCATAAAATATCCTCTCCACTCCACCATCACAACCACTCTTTCTTACTGACGCTATCAACTGCCCCTCTAATGGACTTAACCTACGCAACTGTTACTTCCCAGATCCTGCCAGAAAACCCCCTCCTGTACCTCAACCCCGTCTCGCACCAACTGTCAGTTGCATAGCAACCTCCCCATGCAACCCTGTAAACAACACTGAACAAGAAACCCATGACAAAATGTACACCCCCACAATCCAACAACCCCCAAGGGAACCACATTCTTCTGTGCTGTAATGATGTGTGTCCTCACGCTTAACTTTTCTACATATAATAACATGAATGTAGGGCAATAACTAAAATACAATAAGTTAACAATAAAGAATTTTGTTTAAACATAAGTTTCTCACCAATCAATTATTTTACCGTCTATATATTTCAGGCAATTTTTTCTCGGGTACTTAGACACGAACATCTAATTTCTACTTCTGTGGGAACATCCACCAAGCTTTCATGAATCGTTAATTAATAATCGGATCTCTGACTGTTTAATTTGTATAACTCGTTATAATGGGCCAGCACATACTTGTTATTAAGTTGATGGGATTTTCCAACATTACTTTAGCAAAACAAAACTTCAACTGATGGAGATCCCCCATTTTCAACATTTTTAGAGGTCCCTCATTTTCAATTTCACTTTGACAAACTGTGTTCTCTGGATCGGGTTCATCGAGAATTCTAAACGAGTCAGACTCCCAAGGAGAACCAAGTCCACTATGTCTACAGTTGTCTCGTTTCAGAACCAAATCTCCTACATCCAACGGTGCGGCACGGGTTTATAAATCGCAATGAATTTTCTGTTGGTCTCGCACAGAATCCTTGTTTTGATTCGCTGCGGTTGGAGTAATCTTTAATCACCGCTGATGCTCTTTCACCCAATCTTTCTGGAAAGAATGTTCTTTTACAACGATTATTGGTATTTCCTTTCGAATAACATGTTGAGATATACAGGGCATATCCTCAGTTCTGAAATGGCGTACAGATTCCAATTCTAATCCTAATGTATCTGAAAAACATACCGTATTTTTCAGACCATAATACGCACCTGACCATAAGACGCACCTAGTTTTTAGAGGAGGAAAATAGGAAAAAAAATATTTTGAACCAAATAGTGTCCAGCACCCATCATGTCCTCCACCCAGCATCCCCCATCATGTCCAGCACCCATCATGTCCAGCACCTGCCATCGCTTCTGTGCGAATTTACGCCTGGCAGACACGTAAAATCGCGTTTTGTATATACTGTGCATGCGCATGACAGATGATACGCTACGTAACGTAACGTAACTCTGAGCATATTGGCCATTCACGCATTGCGTAAATTCGTACGTGTGGGCGTGCCAATTTTACGTGAGCCAAAAGTACGTCTAAATTACGCAATGTAGGCGGGGGTTTGCCTTTAAAGTGTATAGTATTGCCCATGTGCGTGTGTGGACAATAGCGATTACATGGCCAAAAGTTAAGGTAGGGTTTGAAAAGGGGAAATCAGTCAAAGTACGTACATTCAAGGGGTGTGCCTAGGGGAGTGTATAGAAGGTACGCACGCGTAAATACGCTACTCTAGTAAACAGATTGCAAGCGAAGTTCTGGATCTACCCCATATTGTGTAATTACAATGCAAAATAAAGTAAATATAGTCACCTCTTACAATGCTACACACTCCCTGTCCGTTTAAGTGACAGAAAAAAAAATCTAAATATTACTCTGATTGTGTTAAACACTCTACAGTATTTTTATTCAGGCTTGTGATATTGCCTGTGACATCAAGGGGAAAATATGTCTCTTTGCAGATGGGAAGAATAACTGTATTATCATTATCACGATCCCCTTTTTTTTTTTTTTTTTGCAAATGAAATGGATATGCAATTATCATTATCATTATTAACATTTCACCTTATTTCAATACGTTTACACCTAACATATCCACTTTTAATATATATTTATATTCAAAAACATCAAAAATATACAAAGTACTAGTCAGCGCTAAAATGTAAGCTGCTTTCACATCACCACCCTTGAAAAACACAGGATTTTCAACCCAGGGTTTTTGCCGGGAGAATTGTCGTGTCAAAATAAAAGTCCACCTATAACCTGAGAAATACCCGAGTCTGAGCGTTTCACATGAGCCATGATTTCCTGTGACTTAGGGCCTGATCCTGAGCTACGGCCGCCGTCGCTAGTACGGCTATACAAAGTTCAGCGCTAAAATGTAAGCTGCTTTCACATCACCACCCTTGAAAAACACAGGATTTTCAACCCAGGGTTTTTGCCGGGAGAATTGTCGTGTCAAAATAAAAGTCCACCTATAACCTGAGAAATACCCGAGCCGAGTCGTTTCATGTGTGCCATGATTTTTCCGTGTCTGCCTTTGCAGGCAACTGTCAATCAGCCTAAAGAAGAGCTTTTATTGGCTGGTAAAAGTGAAGGGGACTTTACTTTTTTGCACACAAAGCACAAGACTTTTAAAAAACGATAACCAGAAAAGAGTCAGGTAATTACAACAGGAGTAAGCGGCATTTTGTATTAGTTGTCTGGTCCACCTGCAGTTCCGCCATGAATTTAGTAGTTGTCTGTCTCCTTTCTGGAGACAATTAGTTGTCGGCTGTCTGTAATTCAAACATCTGTCTTTCATAGCCCTTCATGCCTCACAGCCTAACCCTAACCCTCCATTCCCCACAGCCTAACCCTCCATGCCCTGCATCCTAACCCTAACTCTCCATGCCTCACAGCCTAACTCTAACCCTCCATTCCCCGTAGCCTAACCCTAACCCTCCATACCACACAGCCTAATCCTAACCCTCCATGCCTCATAGCCTAACCCTAACCCTCCATCCCCCGCAGCCTAACCCTAACCCTCCATACCACACAGCCTAACCCTAACCCTCCATGCCCAGCAGCCTAACCTTGACCCTCCATGCCAATGAAATAGCAAATTAGATACATCTAACATATAATATTTAAGACTTGAAGACTTGAAGAATAGAAGACTCGCAATAAAAAAAATGTAATTGAAAGTTTTCTCACTTAACACATATACAGCTCTGTTATATCTTTAAAAGTATTAAATATCATCTGTACATTACAGCCTGTCTCAGTGTCTTCACATGCAGCATACTTACAAAATTGTCAGATAAATAAGTTGTTTAATTAAGGTGTTAACAAAGTGAAGATGACCACGAACACAAAGCAATCACACAGCAATTACCTTTAATTAACCTAGTGCAGAGCTGTAACTAGGGTAGAGTAATATTTGAATAGAATAATTGCTTTCTTTAAATTGGTATAATCATATTTAAATGATATTTATTGTATTGAGTCTGTTCCACAGTAGATGAAAATGAGGGAGAATAGATGTGGTACAAACAGGTGATTACATGGCAGTCTAGTGAGCGTGAAGACATTAGGCCTGAGGAATATTAAGCACCTGGATTTGTGCAAATGATAAGGGCAGCTTGTTTAGGGTTTATAAAAACAAGGTAACACATTTGCTAAGCTACAGGAAAGGAAAAGTGGAGATGTTGCCCGTAGCAACCAATCAGATTCTAGCTAACATTTTCAAGCATGTAATAGGAAAAGTAAGAGCTGGAATCTCATTGGTTACTATGACGTGAAGTAGGCGGGGGCGGTATTTAAAGTGTACAGTATGGGAGTGCTAAGCTGCGTACGTTCGCGTAGTCAGTACGTCCGTTAGCGGACGTATGCTGTTACGTTTGGAAAAGTTAAGGTAGGGTTTGGGTATTTTGACAAAATACGTCCGTGCAAGGGGTGTGCCGTGGGGAGTGTAGCGAACTTACGTGTACGAAAATACGCTCTGCGAATATACGTACGCACACACGTAGTTCTGGATCTACCCCATTGACACCAAGCTTGTGCCTCATGTGGTTGCTGCTTGCTATGTTTTGCACAACATATATGAAATTCAGTTTCTGCTAGAGTGGAACTTAGTGGACTTGTAACTACCCGAGCCGTCTGATCCCCAGACACAAGCGAGAGTGTTACAACACCAGTGCGGAAGCCATTCGCACAACCCTTGCCACAAATCTTTATTCTTTGTATTAATAAAGAAAGAAATATTGTATACAAAATAAATGTGCCTAAAAATGTTTTGCATATGTTTTTTGCAACGTTGCATAATATGTCATATGCAGTTTTTTTTATTAGACTCAAAATGCTTCTGAAAAATACAAAAATAATACAAAAATGTTTTGTATATTACAATATAAACTTCTAAAACATATAAACATTTAGCAAAAAAAAATTACAATTGTTCGTAACTAAAGAACTGTTCTTGTGGTTGGGGCGAGAGGATTTTAGGCAACAACAAAGTTTGATTGTTGTTGACTAGGTGGCTGTGAACCACCATGAAATATTGATGCTTGCTGGTCAGGTGGATGTTGAGGTGGGGGAGGGTAATTATGGGGAGAGGAGGGTGGGAATGGTAGCCCTGTTTGCTGGTAGCTTCCCTCATTGTGATAGGGCCACGATGGTGGAGGTGGTTGGGGTGGTATGTGTTGCTGCTGGTAGCATATACTCTGCATGATCTCCCTGATGAATGCTATATTACACTCCCTGTTTTTCCTGCTAATGATGGTAATTCTTTCCAGAAAGTTGTGTTGTTATTGGCGCTTATGTTTGAAAAAGTGCTCTATGTAGTCGTCTTCCTGCCGCTACATGGCTTTATCCGTGTTGTCAAATAAATACTTTCTATTCCCACGCAAAGCTGTGGATGTACTTGGCTTATCCTGAGCGGACGACAGTTTATCAACTATTAAAGTGAATATTATTAATATTATTAGTATAGTAGGACAATGGCTGTTTATATGGTTGTTTGATGCAAATTGCACAGCAATGTAGTAAGCCATAGTGCCTCCCTCCTGCACTTCTTGCACGCTGCAACAGATTGTTCAATGTTAAAAGTTTTGTTTTTAATGGATTATGAGAAGTTATAAAAAAAATTGTTATCTTGGACTTATGGTATGGACATTTCTTTACATTTTATCATGCTGTCCTTCATGGATCTGTGGGCTGCATGGATAGTCATCATTGAACTTTTAAACAAAAACATACCCTTAAAGAATTCACGAAAGGATACCAGTTATTAAAAAACAAAGACACTTACTATTCCGGTGCAAAGCTGGGGATGGACTTGGCTCTTCATGTGCGGCCAAAGGCTGGTTAACTATAAAAGAGAAACAAGAGAAAACAGCACATTAGTATAGTAGGACAATGCAACAATTTAATATACAACTTTTTCTGATGGACATTTTATTACAATTTAAAATGCTGTCCTTTGTAGATCTGATGCCAGCATGGAAAGACATTACTGAACTTTTAAAATAAAACTATACATTTAAAGAATTCATGCAAGGATACAAGTTAATAAAAAAAAACAAGAAGACTTACTATTCTGGCGCAAAGCTGGTGATGGACTTGGCTCTTACTGAGCTGTGGATGCAGATGCAGATGTGTGTTCGGTGAAGGATCATTAGGTGAGAAGAGAGTCGTCCAATGAACTGTCCTCATTTTGTGTATCCCCGAAAGGTAAAGTTGCTCTGGAGGCCTTGCTGGTTTGGGATGACGTCTCCCTTGCCACAGTCATAGAGGAAGATAGGGCCACCGAATTACATCTGGCTGAATAGCTAAACACCTCATTGCATATGTTGTAAAACTGCCAATGTATATGCCAAGCACTACTTTTTTTCTGGCTTTCATGAACTTTTGATAATTGCTTTCTCAGGGAATTTAGCTTGTTGATGATTTGTTGTTGAATCTTTTTTATGCCCCTTTCCTCCAGCTTTTATGCAATATTGTAATAAATATGTGCATCTTTTACAGTTCCAGAGATTTGGGCCTTTATTTTCTCCTCTCCGTGTATGGCCAGGGGCTCTCATCTCCTCCTCACACCAGTGCACCATGATGTCTCAAGTGTTGTGGCAGCATATAATGACATCATCCTCCAGCGCTGTAATCCCTTCAATTGAGTGTCTGTGAAAGACAACACAAGACCTTTCACACTAACACCATTCCCATGAGAGACTCGGGAAAAACCCCTCTGTTTTACTGGGTCTGAATGTCGGGCCACTAGACCCAGGTCAGCGAAAATCTGACTTTTCACATCACCACCAAATACCTGGGTTTTTGCTGCAACCCGGGTTTTTGGTGGTGATGTGAAAGTGGTATTAGTCAATTAAAAATCAGATTGAACACACAAAATTCAACATTTATGAAAATACCCCAAAAATTAACAATTAAAAACTAAGCAATAAAAAATTCAATAAGATGGAAATGACCATAGAATTCTAAAAAATAAACTTTGGTTTTAAAAATAAACTATAACAATAGAAGCAAGGCAGGTTAGTTATGTAGGAAAGCAGATTCAACGATACTGGTCCAACCTAGAAACAATAAACATTAAGGGGCTGATTCAGAGATGCGATTGCGAAAAGATCGCAAATATACGCACCTTAGCTAAGATCTTAGCAGGTTCCAGCCCA
>WWET01001972.1:292536-304407 GCA_011038615.1 Limnodynastes dumerilii
TGGTATTTAAAGTGTACAGTATGGGCGTACTAAGCTGCGTACGTTCACGTATTCAGTACGTCCGTTAGCGGACGTATGCTGTTACGTTTGGAAAAGTTAAGGTAGGGTTTGGGTCGCGTATTTTGACAAAATACGTCCGTGCAAGGGGTGTGCCGTGGGGAGTGTAGCGAACTTACGTGTACGAAAATACGCTCTGCGAATATACGTACGCACACACGTAGTTCTGGATCTACCCCATTGACACCAAGCTTGTGCCTCATGTGGTTGCTGCTTGCTATGTTTTGCACAACATATATGAAATTCAGTTTCTGCTAGAGTGGAACTTAGTGGACTTGTAACTACCCGAGCCGTCTGATCCCCAGACACAAGCGAGAGTGTTACAACACCAGTGCGGAAGCCATTCGCACAACCCTTGCCACAAATCTTTATTCTTTGTATTAATAAAGAAAGAAATATTGTATACAAAATAAATGTGCCTAAAAATGTTTTGCATATGTTTTTTGCAACGTTGCATAATATGTCATATGCAGTTTTTTTTATTAGACTCAAAATGCTTCTGAAAAATACAAAAATAATACAAAAATGTTTTGTATATTACAATATAAACTTCTAAAACATATAAACATTTAGCAAAAAAAAATTACAATTGTTCGTAACTAAAGAACTGTTCTTGTGGTTGGGGCGAGAGGATTTTAGGCAACAACAAAGTTTGATTGTTGTTGACTAGGTGGCTGTGAACCACCATGAAATATTGATGCTTGCTGGTCAGGTGGATGTTGAGGTGGGGGAGGGTAATTATGGGGAGAGGAGGGTGGGAATGGTAGCCCTGTTTGCTGGTAGCTTCCCTCATTGTGATAGGGCCACGATGGTGGAGGTGGTTGGGGTGGTATGTGTTGCTGCTGGTAGCATATACTCTGCATGATCTCCCTGATGAATGCTATATTACACTCCCTGTTTTTCCTGCTAATGATGGTAATTCTTTCCAGAAAGTTGTGTTGTTATTGGCGCTTATGTTTGAAAAAGTGCTCTATGTAGTCGTCTTCCTGCCGCTACATGGCTTTATCCGTGTTGTCAAATAAATACTTTCTATTCCCACGCAAAGCTGTGGATGTACTTGGCTTATCCTGAGCGGACGACAGTTTATCAACTATTAAAGTGAATATTATTAATATTATTAGTATAGTAGGACAATGGCTGTTTATATGGTTGTTTGATGCAAATTGCACAGCAATGTAGTAAGCCATAGTGCCTCCCTCCTGCACTTCTTGCACGCTGCAACAGATTGTTCAATGTTAAAAGTTTTGTTTTTAATGGATTATGAGAAGTTATAAAAAAAATTGTTATCTTGGACTTATGGTATGGACATTTCTTTACATTTTATCATGCTGTCCTTCATGGATCTGTGGGCTGCATGGATAGTCATCATTGAACTTTTAAACAAAAACATACCCTTAAAGAATTCACGAAAGGATACCAGTTATTAAAAAACAAAGACACTTACTATTCCGGTGCAAAGCTGGGAATGGACTTGGCTCTTCATGTGCGGCCAAAGGCTGGTCAACTATAAAAGAGAAACGAGAAAACAGCACATTAGTATAGTAGGACAATGCAACAATTTAATATAGGACTTTTTCTGGTGGAGATTTTATTACAATTTAAAATGCTGTCCTTTGTAGATCTGATGCCAGCATGGAAAGACATTACTGAACTTTTAAAATAAAACTATACATTTAAAGAATTCATGCAAGGATACAAGTTAATAAAAAAAACAAGAAGACTTACTATTCCGGCGCAAAGCTGGGGATGGACTTGGCTCTTCCTGAGCTGTGGATGCAGATGCGGATGTGTGTTCGGTGAAGGATCATTAGGTGAGAGGAGAGTCGTCCAATGAACTGTCCTCATTTTGTGTATCCCCGAAAGGTAAAGATGCTCTGGAGGCCTTGCTGGTCTGGGATGACGTCTCCCTTGCCACAGTCATAGAGGAAGATAGAGCCACCAAATTACAGCTGGCTGAATAGCTAAACACCTCGTTGCATAGGTTTTAAAGTTGCCAATGTATATGCCATGCACTACTTTTTTTCTGGCTTTCATGAACTTTTGACAATTGCTTTCTCAGGGCATTTAGCTTGTTGATGATTTGTTGTTGAGTCTTTTTTAGGCCCCTTTCCTCCAGCTTTTATGCAATATTATAATAAATATGTACATCTTTTACAGTTCCAGAGATTTGGGCCTTTATTTCCTCCTCTCCGTTTATGGCCAGGGGCTCTCATCTCCTCCTCACACCAGTGCACCATGATGTCTCAAGTGTTGTGGCAGCATATAATGACATCATCCTCCAGCGCTGTAATCCCTTTAATTGAGTGTCTGTGAAAGACAACACAAGACCTTTCACACTAACACCATTCCCATGTGAGACTCGGGAAAAACCCCTCTGTTTTACTGGGTCTGAATGCCGGGCCACTAGACCCAGGTCAGCGAAAATCGGACTTTTCACATCACCACCAAATACCTGGGTTTTTGCTGCAACCCAGGTTTTTGGTGGTAATGTGAAAGTGGTATTAGTCAATAAAAAATCAGATTGAAAACATTAACAAAATTTAACATTTATTAAAATACCCCAAAAAGTTAACAATTAAAAATGAAGCAATAAAAAATTCAATTAGATAGAAATGACCATAGAATTCTGAAAATAAACTTCAGTTCTAAAAATAAACTATAACAATAGAAGCAAGGCAGGTTAGTTATGTAGGAAAGTAGATTCAACGATACTGGTCCAACCTAGAAACAATAAACATTAAGGTTTTAAAGATGTTCACCTTATGTGCTGGTATTGTCAATAACTAATATAACATAGTATATAATATATATATTTGGCTGTCTGTATTTTGGAAATATTGTTTTCTTTGCTTAGAATGGGTCCCTCTTATGGCTGGCCTGGGCTACATTCTGGAACTTTTATGACACAGTACAAGAAGTGGTGGAAGTGTCAATTTTAAATGAATGTGTGTCTCAGGCCCCTGAGGCCCATAGAACAGTTGGTGGGCTCCTAGGTTGCCTAGTGGGAAATCTGGCAATGGGTATAGAATTTAACACTTTTTACCAGAACCTGGTGCAAAGCATAATGGTCTTGGCTGTGTGAGATGTGCAGGTTGTGTTCTAGAAAAATAACCCATAGACATTTAATTTTATTAAGCTGTAGTTCACTGAGACAATGAAAAAAATTGGTTCAAGGCTGTTTCAAGCAGAAAGAGTAGTTTATTCAAAGTGTATTGTAATTAGCTTATAGAATTGGTAAACATGAAATGCACAGGAAGGGAATATCATACCTTAAAAAAAAATCTAGTGAAGGACAACATCCAGTACCAACCTTTGAGTTTACTACCTCCAGAGCATGTATCATTTTTAGACACCCTGGACACACACTGTAGGACTCATTATAAACCATTCTGTTCAATAATGCTTTTTAATTATCTATACACTTTATGGGCCGTATTCAGACCTCCGGATATGAACTACTGCACATGCGTAGTAATTTCGTTACAATATCTACGTTACTTTTTGCAACGTAGATTGCGTATACGCGGTCTTTATACAGAGGTCTGAATACGGCCCTATATCTCTATTTTATTCCATCTTTATTGCTTTAACTGAATCTTCTTCATCCATACAATGTAAATTTCTGAGTATTTATTGCTGAAAATGCATTTCTGCTACATCATATAAAAATGCTTACCATACTGTTGTTTTTTATTCTTTACACAACATTTCATTTCACACACCAGCAGTCTTTCCATTTCTATATCTATATTGGTCAGCTGTACTCTACACTCCGCTAATTAACAATTTTCCTACCTTAAATGTTTATCTATCCTTAAATGGTCTCCACAATAATATAACTTTTAGATTGTACAATCCTTTTCTGTATCTTTCTTTTCTTCTATTAGGTGTTTCCAAATCCAGGCCCTCCTCACATCTCTCACACAAATCATTCAAATGCAGGACGCTGAAATCCTGCTAACCTGAAACACATCACCTGTCTCCCATTATTTTCAAAGTCCTTAAAATGTGCCCTGTGGATTGCACACTTACGTGTGAGATCCGTAGGTGTGGATACATGCTTACCTGTCCAGTCCCTCCCCGCCCCGCCCCCGTTTTTAGATGCCTAATGGCACTTACGAGTGCCATAGGCTATCTTTTCTTCCCTCTTAAATAGGGAAAATACGCACAGACATCTCTATCATCTCCCTCTCAGGCTAATCTAAATGCCTCCCCCCACCCACTTCTCCTAAGTTCCCACGGAGGCTGCACAGACGCCTCCTTTTACTTTAAAAACTATTGGCAGGATCCAGACTTAAGAAGGAGCTTGAAATTAAGGGCCTGATCCAGAACTACGGCCGCCGTACTCGCTACGGCGGGTGTAAGCGTAAGATTGGCTGAAAAGCCGATCTGTGCATGCGCCGGGCAGATGTTAGGACGTGGGAGCAGCGTAGTGACGCGGAAGGGGGCGTCCCCCAGCGTTACTACGTTAAGGTTAGTGAAGGTGGGCAGGGGGAGATAGTTTAATGAGGGAGGGAGGGCTTAGCGTACCAATGCTCCTGTGCGAGCGTATTTTCGCTTGCTTAGGCCGGCTAAAGTTAGGGTAGCCTTCAGCCGGGATAAGCAAGGGAAAATACGCCCGCACAAGGGGAGTGTCTGTGAGAGAGAACGCCGATACACTGTGCACAGCGCATCGGCGTAGTTCTGGATCAGGCCCTAAGAGAGTAAAGTTACTCCTGGACTAAACCATGTTGATTCCAGATGCCGTGAAGCGAGCGTTCCTTAGGACCCTGAAGCCGTGACTCTGGTAATATGGTAAGGCTTTCCCTGAATCGAAGATAAACACAGTAACGGTTGCTGGTAATACTGTTCTTTTCACGGGATTAAAGTTTTAAGACGAGTTGGGCACGTAAAAATTAAAGGTATCTGGAATTCTCTTTCTTTCAATAAATTCCTACGAAGTAATCGCCCCCACGTTGGAGCGGTGCACGAATGCTGTCATGTATATGAAAGAGAAAAAAGCTTCCAATGTGTAAGATTGTAACTAACAAAATTTCGACATCAAAGTCTTTATCAAGGCCTTGATAAAGACTTTGATAAACTGATGCTGCATTCCATATGGATCAGAGCCCTGGAAGGGTTGAGTGCAACGCTGCAAACACACATTTTTGAAATACACACTGCCGACAGCTAATTGTCAGCTGTATGTATTTTATTTTATGGCCCCATTATGAAAATCCCACCGCCAGACCCAATTTATAACCTCAACAGGTTATTGCAGGAGAGGGGATGTAGTTTAGTAGGGTAGTCTTAGGGTTACATCAAACATAAGCTTAGAGCACCACTAGTAACAATTACATTGGTACCATATTTGATTGGAACTCTGAACTTATGTTTGATGTATTCTATATCAGGGTCGTGCAGTTAGCCTTTTAATCTGAGCAGCTCAGTTCAACCCCCTATTTATTTCTGATATCTTATTGGAACTGAAAAAGCCTTTTTGATCTTCGTGGCTTATATAAGTCACTAACACATTCCAGTTATTCCAGTCTTAGGGTTAGGCTACGGGGAGGGGAAGGATGGGAGAAGGTATTAAGGGCCGCCGGACTGCCGCCATTACCTTCAGTAGTAATGCCGCCGGGCCGCGCACATTACTCACCCACCAGCGGTCCAGCGCAGGGATCTCCTGGCCAGCCTGTTCACAGGCCTCCTCCTGTTTCATGCTGCGAACGACATGTAAACAAAACCACGTGCGCCGCGTCTCCTGGCAGGCGCACGCTCCACTCCCACTAATGACTAATGTCTTTCCCCGTTCTGACTGACAGGAATCCAATTAAAGGGCCAGAGACTGTCTGGCCTATCAGAGGCTAGCAATCTCTATTTAAACACTGTTTCATCATCATCTGGTGCCGGTTATAGCTCTGCCTTGCCAGTTCTGTGACCTGCTACCTTTGTGTGCCTAGTGCTTTTGCCTAGTGAATCGACCGTTGTTTGACCACTTACCCTGTTCAATCCCTGCCTCAGTTTCCTTCCGTTACCTTGCCTTGGTTCTCCCTCCTTATTGTGCCCACCTTCCCTTCTACTCCTACCTTCCCTGGCGTGTTAGTTTATGTTTCCTCTCCGGAGGCCCCTCCGTATGGGTGTGCGTGTGCAAGCCCTGGTTTGTCTTGTCCGGTCCTGTGACTTACCTCTCATCCGCCATGCCTGGTTCAGGGGAGTCAGTCCCCGGTTAGATTTCGAAAATCTCTATTTCGACCACTAAATTGCGAATTTTCGCTATTTCGAATCTTCTCTATTTCTACCGTTCCCTATTTCGAATGCAATAGGTTACGAAACATGCACATTTCGATTGTATTTCTATTTCGATTGTTGTATATTCGATTATTCTCTATTGCTATTATTCTCAATTTCGAAAAATTCTATTTCATAAAGCTCCCTATTCAGAATATACTTCTATTTCTACATTTCTATTTTCGAATTTTCTCTATATAGCTATTCTTTTCAATTTCTACATTTCATTTCATTTAATGTTGTTATTCATAATTAAATAAATAAATATACTAATAGTTTATTTCATTTAATGTTGTTAATCATAAATAAATAAACAAATATCTTACCTCTTCCACGGTCACACCGGTACTCTTCCCAGGTAATTCCGGTGTACCGTAACATTATAACCGGCCAATTACAGGTTACCCGCTACGGTAACATGGATCCTACCACGGAAGCCATTAATGCACTTATAGCTCAGATGTCTAACCTGGGTCAGATGGTCCAGAATCTGACCGCCCGTGTTCGGTCTCAAGACGAGGCTATCGCTTCACTACGGGCTTCACCTGAACCTGCCGCAGCTTCCGCCCCTGGTCCACCTCAGGCTCTCGAGGATGTCAAAGTTAACCTGCCAGATCGGTTTTCTGGAGACCGATCACAGTTCCAGTTGTTTAAGGACAGCAGCAAACTCTACTTCCAACTAAGACCCCATGCATCTGGTTCTGAGTTACAGAGAGTTGGCCTGATAATTACCTTGCTCCAAGGGGATCCCCAAGCCTGGGCCTTCAGCCTTCCGCCAGAAAGTTCCGCCCGACAGTCTGTGGATGCTTTCTTCGAAGCTTTGGGTCTCCTTTACGATGATCCAGATCGCGTTTCCACCGCAGAATACAAGCTCAGGTCCCTACGTCAGGGAAGAAGGTCAGCTGAAGAATACTGCTCCGAATTCCGTCGTTGGTCAACTATCAGTGGATGGAACTATCCGGCGATATGCAGCCAGTTCCGTGTCGGACTTTCGGAGCAGTTCAAGGATGTGCTGGTCCAGTTTCCCATAGCCAATACGCTGGACGACCTCATGCGCCTGGCTATCAAGGTGGACAGACGGCAAAAGGAGCGTCAGTCAGAAAGGGACTCCTTCTCAGCTTCAGCCTTCTCAGCGGTCGAAGTTCCTTCAGAGGTCTTCACAGGTAAGGAGCCCATGCAGATCGGGTCATTTCGCCTCACCAAGCAGGAGAAGGCCCGCCGACAACAGCTGGGTCTCTGCCTCTACTGTGGAGGAAAAGGTCATCGAGCAGACAACTGTCCTAACAAGCCAGCGCCAGCGGGAAACGCTTAACCCAGTCGGCAGGTGAAGGGCTCCGACTGGGTGTACATTTAATATCTGCCAAAAATTCCCTTCTCGTTCCTGTACAGCTCCTCCTTGGTGATCGCACTATTGACCTCCTGGCTTTCATCGACAGCAGTGCAGCAGGAAATTTTATGGATGCTGAATTTGCCCGTTCCCTGGAAGTGGAGACCAAGCCTATTTCCTCCCCACTAACAGCTTTTGGTTTAGATGGAAGACCACTTGCTGAAGGGCGCATTCAGAGAAGCACTCTGCCTCTGAAAATTTCAGTGGGTGAACATCTTGAGTTCCTCCTTATCCACAGTCCATCTGCTCAAGTGGTGTTGGGACATCCCTGGCTCCAGATTCACAATCCAGTTATTGATTAGAATAAGGGGGAGATCGTCAGCTGGGGCAAAGCCTGTGCCAAGACATGTATTGTACGTCCCATCCGCATTGATCAGACTTCTACCTTCCATGTTCCACCTCAGTATGCAGACTTTGCTGATGTTTTCAGCGATCAAGCCTCAGAGGTACTTCCTCCACACCGGGATTCTGATTGCGCCATTGACCTTGTTCCCGGAGCTAAACTCCCAAAGGGACGTCTGTTCTCACTCTCCAGACCAGAAACCACAGCAATGGATGTTTATGTCAAAGATAACCTTCGGAAAGGTTTTATTCGTCCATCAAAATCGCCCGTAGGAGCTGGCTTCTTCTTCGTTGCCAAGAAAGATGGCTCCTTGAGGCCATGCATTGACTACCGGGCACTTAACAAGATTACTGTTAAAAATACTTACCCGCTTCCCCGGATTTCGGATCTCTTCGACCGCCTAAGAGGTGCTGTTATTTTTTCCAAGATTGATCTCCGGGGGGCGTACAACCTGGTAAGAATTCGTGAAGGTGACGAATGGAAGACGGCCTTCAACACTCACTCTGGACATTATGAATATTTGGTCATGCCCTTTGGCCTCTGCAATGCCCCGGCCGTCTTCCAGGACCTTATCAACGAGATTTTACGGGACTTTCTGGGAATTTTTATTGTCGTGTATTTGGATGATATTCTGATTTTTTCCTCTGATATCAATTCCCATCGCACCCATGTCCGTCAGGTCCTCACTCGCCTCCGAGAGAATCACCTCTTTGCCAAAGGAGAAAAGTGCGAATTCGAAGTGGATAAAGTCACATTCTTAGGTTACGTGATTTCTCCTAAAGGATTTGCCATGGACCCGGCTAAAGTAAAGGCAGTTCTGGAATGGGTACAACCCACCAATCTCAAAGCCACACAAAGATTTCTTGGGTTCTCTAACTACTATCGACGCTTTATCCAAGGAATGTCGATTCTGGTTTCACCCATTTCCAGTCTCACCAAGAAGAGAGCAGACCCTTCTCATTGGCCTTCTGCAGCAGTTAAAGCTTTTGTGGCCCTCAAGAAGGCATTTACTTCAGCACCCATCCTTCGTCATCCTAATCCTGATCTGCAATTCATTCTGGAAGTGGACGCTTCCGACATCGGAGCAGGGGCCATTCTTTCTCAAAGAGACCCGGAAGATGGCAAGACTTATCCATGCGCTTATTTCTTCAGAAAGTTTTCCTCTGCAGAACAAAACTATGATGTGGGTAACAGAGAGTTACTAGCCATTAAATTGGCTTTGGAAGAGTGGAGACACTGGTTGGAGGGAGCCTCTCAGACCATTCTGATCTTCACTGACCATAAGAACCTGGCATATATCGAATCTGCCAAAAGACTCAACCCTAGGCAAGCTAGATGGGCCTTGTTTTTCACGCGGTTTGATTTTGTCATCACCTACCGGCCAGGTTCACAGAATAAAAGAGCTGATGCTCTGTCACGCTCTTTCTTACCGCAACATGCTCCCTCCTCTCCCCCCCTGCCCATTATTTCATCTGCTTCCATCGTGGTGGCTCTTACTCAAGATCTGCACACTCTTATCCTGAATTCACAGGATCAGGCACCTGCTCAAAAGCCTCTCAACCGTCTTTTTGTGCCAGAGAGTCTAAGAAAACAGGTATTATTGGAGGTCCTTTCGTGCAAGACTGGTGGCCATCCGGGAATACAGAAGACCTTGGACTTGTTATCCCATGTGGTATGGTGGTCTTCTATGTCTAAGGATGTCAGAGAATTTGTTTCTTTATGCCTAGTTTGCGCTCAGAACAAATGCTCCCGGGCACCACCCGTAGGTCTTCTCCAGCCATTGTCCATATTCAGACGCCCTTGGACTCACCTGTCAATGGATTTCGTCACAGACCTGCCCAGCTCCTCTGGTAATACCACGGTCTGGGTCATTGTGGACCGATTTAGTAAAATGGCTCATTTTGTACCTCTGACAGGGTTACCTTCTGCTCCTGAGTTGGCGGATCTCTTTGTCAAGTATGTCGTACGACTTCATGGTTTACCCACGGACATCGTGTCCGATAGGGGTTCTCAATTTGTCGCTCGCTTTTGGAGGGCTTTCTGCAAGCTGCTCCACATCTCTGTTAGCCTTTCCTTAGGCTATCATCCCCAGTCCAATGGACAAACTGAGCGGATAAATCAGAATATGGAACAGTACCTGAGATGCTATTCTTCCAAATTCCAAGATAACTGGGCTCAGAATTTGGCCTGGGTGGAATTTGCCTACAATAATGCCGTGCACTATTCCACTAAGTCATCACCTTTCTTCTGTGTCCTTGGATATCATCCTCGTGCTAACTCTTTTCAATTTCCTGAGGTGGACCAGTCTCCAGAATCCAGAGACATCACTAGAAACATCAAATCCATCTGGACCAAAGTTAATAGAATTCTTCATGAAGGAAGTTTCTCCGTTAAAGCCAGAGTAGATCAACGTAGATCTAAAGCATCATTTAAAGTAGGTGACAAAGTGTGGTTATCCACAAAAAAAAACAGAATCCGTCAACCATGCAGGAAACTTGGTCCATGTTTCATTGGACCGTTTACCATCATCAAAAAAAGTAATCCTGTGGCTTTCAGGTTACATCTTCCTTACAGTTTAAAGATCCCTAATACTTTCCACACTTCTCTCCTCAAACCTTTTCGCACCTCAAGAAGATTTCAGTCTGGAACCCTGTCCAAACCTCCTCCCGTGTTGGTGGATGGCCAAGAGGAGTTTGTTATTGAATCTATCTTGGACTCTAAGACTGTTCGGGGACAAGTCCAGTATCTGGTCCACTGGAGAGGGTATGGCCCGGAAGAACGTCAATGGATTTCTTCTCGTAATCTTCATGCTGATAAACTTCTCAAGGAATTCCATTCTAAGTTTCCCCAGAAGCCAGTCCATAGGGGTTTCTTAACCCCTTATCAAAGGGGGGGTACTGTTAAGGGCCGCCGGACCACCGGCCATTACTCACCCGCCAGCGGTCCAGCGCAGGGATCTCCTGGCCAGCCTGTTCACAGGCCTCCTCCTGTTTCATGCCGCGAACGGCATGTAAACAAAACCACGTGCGTCGCCGCGTCTCCTGGCAGGCGCACGCGCCACTCCCACCAATTACTAATGTCTTTCCCCGTTCTGACTGACAGGGATCCAATTAAAGGGCCAGAGACTGTCTGGCCTATCAGAGGCTAGCAGTCTCTATTTAAACACTGTTTCATCATCATCTGGTGCCGGTTATAGCTCTGCCTTGCCAGTTCTGTGACCTGCTACCTTTGTGTGCCTAGTGCTTTTGCCTAGTGAATCGACCGTTGTTTGACCACTTACCTTGTTCAATCCCTGCCTCAGTTTCCTTACGTTACCTTGCCTTGATTCTCCCTCCTTACTGTGCCCACCTTCCCTTCTAACCTTACCTTCCCTGGAGTGTTAGTTTATGTGTCCTCTCCGGAGGCCCCTCCGTATGAGTGTGCGTGTGCAAGCCCTGGTTTGTCTTGTCCGGTCCTGTGACTTACCTCTTGTCCACCGTGCCTGGTTCAGTGTGTCATGTATATGGATTATAACTCCAGCGCTGATGTGTGTGTGTATATTTGGGTTATATCACCAAAAATAAAATGACATAGAATAAATCAATAAATAACAATAAATAAATAAATAGCAAATAGCAATTATGATCCAACTTGATACATAACGGCATATAGTGACCTCATACAGAAAAGTCCTTTAGTCTGAATGGGTGCTAGAATCCAATAAGTAAGAATCTTCACTCCTTAGGACTCAGTACATATAGAAAAATAGAAAAAATACAGAGAATGGGCCTGATCCAGCGCTCCGAAAATTCGCACGACGGGCGAATGCGAAAAT
>WWET01001973.1:56181-67083 GCA_011038615.1 Limnodynastes dumerilii
GAAAGGGTTCTTCACAGTAAGGGCAGTCAGGATGTGGAATTCACTGCCAGAAAAGGTTGTGATGGCAGATTCACTGGATATGTTTAAGAAAGGATTAGATACATTTTTAAGCAGAAAAGGACATTCAGGGTTACCAGGACCGCTAATTTAAATAAAGGACAGTAGTGGAGCAAGGTAGAAATGTATGTATTTATTTATCTTAGGATTGCAACAGTTTTGAGGTTGCTTTATATGGATTAACTTCCAATATAAAGATAGGGATCGCAGGAGATACAAAATAGGTTGAACTTGATGGACTGTTGTCTTTTTTCAACCTCATCAACTATGTAACTACATGTAACTATGTAAGTGTTTAAAAAAAAATCTGCCAATCCCGTTATAGATTTAAGTACCTGGGTAAAATGAGGATAATCCTATGACCGTTAGACACATCTAAACGTAAAGAGTGATCCCTGGCAGCCACCCAGCGCCAGTTTTACCTTTCATTTGTTTGGTTTTATGCAGGAATTAAAGAAAGTGAAGCAGATCTTTGGGAAGGAGGCGAGAGATCATAATAAGGAATTGCCCTTCTCCCCCATCTCCTCTAATACTGGAATTTCTTAAAGTCATGTATCCTAATAGCCACTGATTATGGCCCAGATCTTCACCTACTTACACAAGTCATGTGTGTAAATCCCGTGTCTGAACATCTGTACATGTGCACGCCAGATGTTCCGACAGCGTAAGTACTGACATACGCAAGTTACGTACATCAGTATGTACGCAGAAGGGGCTGACCCTTCGATTATGATGGCCGTATCCCCGCCATACAGGCGGTGTTAGCCATTTCAATGAGGGGTCGGGGAAGCCCTTTTATCACTAGACCTAGTCGTAAAAGTTAAGGTAGCAATCTGGACACATAACTGTCCAGATTTACTACCGAGAGTGGGGAGTGCAGGGGGCGTGCACTCCCCGCTACAAGTGCGTAATTACGGACCCCCGCATGCACGGAAAGCGTGTGGGGGTCAGGATCTGGCCTATGACATTATTTAATACAACCTATATATATATATATATTATTTTACAACCTTTATATCGTTACAGGAGCAATAGGGTTAAATATCTTACATTTTATGGACCGGATGAAGCTGGTAATCCAGCTCTGCACAGCGCTCTCAAGTCTCCCCAACGGAGGCTAATAGCGATCCTATATTCCGTTGGTGCGAGGCTAGGGCACTCTCTTCACACGTACCGTGCTTCCGTTCCCTGAACCCCACCTTAACTTTCATCTACTTGGCCCTAATTTGGAAGTACAGAGCATATCAAGGGTTTAAAGCTCAATTCTATTTTATCTATACATATTCTATTTTGTCTTATACCCCTTTCACATCGCACCAAAGATCCGGGTTATTGCCAAGGGCATGGCGTAACAACCCAGGTCGAGGCTCAGTGTGAAAGGGTCCCATTGCCTCGACCCGTGTCTAATAATACCACTTTCAGATCGCCACCCTGGCAATATAACGGGTCTGTGAACCCGGGATATTTCCATATCAGCAGAAGCTCCCGGGGTCTGCCCTATCTGTTGTGTGAATCATCACACTATGTAATTTGTTTACTGTTGCCAGGGCAATAGTAAACAAATGACACCAATCAAGTAGATTATGTGCTACCCGGGTTGAAAAACCTGGGTCATTAGATCCGGGTAGAGGCGCCCAGACCCTTTCACACTGAGCCCTTACCCGGGTTTTTGCTGCTTGCCCCAGCAAAAACCCAGGTTTTTAGGGGGATGTGAAAGGGGTATTACCTGGGAATTGGACACGGGTGAAAAGAAGGGTTATTCCCGGGTCTGAGGCCCAAGGTCGCATAGAAAGCAATTGATTGGTCCCAAGGTTGCATAGAAAGCAATTGATTGGTGTAATTTCTTTACTATTACTATGACTCACACTACTGCCAGGGCATTTCCCGGGTCAACCCTACATTATGAATAGGGTCACTGGACCCTGGGATGATCTGTTGACAGGGCACAGTCCTGGGTTCACAGACTTGGGATATTGCCGGAGAAGCGATGTGAAAACGGCATTAGTTTTTTACGAACGGCATTAGTTCTTTGTAGCATAATCCCTGAGATGCAACCATCCCTTTAATTAATTTCTAAATACACACTGCTTATTTTCATTAGGTTATTATTACTAGTGTCTTGTCATACCTCCTAAATTGAACATTCCTCTTTTTTGCCCTCTACAGCCCTGAATCTCATTATTCTATTACTAATTCTGGTCTTATTAACCTTGCTAGACCTCATCACCCACAAAAGATCTTACAGCAATAAAACTCAGACAAAGACAAGCAAAATATATTTCAAAAGAAAATATTTATTGAAGGGGTTTTATTATTACATAATTCAAATTTTATTTTCTACTCTGCATTATATGAGTCTTCTATAAACTTGTTGTATAGGACGACCTTGTCCAAGGTGATATAAGTCTCTAGACTCTTGAAGAGTTATCCTTCAGCACTCAGGAGAGGAATGCCCCCCAGTGGAGGAAACCTCTGGGGATCCATGGCTGGAAAGCCGGTCATTCCCTATTGGCATTAAAAGGATAAGCAGAGTTAAACAGCCAAACTTAGAAATAAATGCAAACACACAGACAGGCACATATTATCCCACATTGATAGCTAAAATATATTTAGCTGCTAAAATTGGTATAGTGTTTCCTATTTCTTCGCAAAGCTGCACAATTTACTAAAAGAGGACTAATCCCCTGTTGAAAGGCACTGAATTTTCCAAACGGATATGCTATCACGACGTGTTCCTGCAGGAACCTCCATTAATAAAGTAAACAAGCTCAAGGTCGTTTTCTTTGGGGGCTAGTCAAGATCCAAGTCTTCAGACATATCCAAGTGAGACGCTGATAACTTCCATTGGTGTCTATGACCTGACTGTGTGTGAGCCAGAGACAGCCAAGCCCTGATGTCCAACAGTCCGTCACAGCATGAACCTTATAAAGTGTGTGTGTGTGTGTTATAAGGACTAAAGCATATATTTCCATCACCACAGTGTATTTTAATCATAAAACAACCATTTATTTACTGACTCTTCAGTCACCATGTTTTTTTCTCTTGCACCCTCATGTACCTCAGTTCTTTATTCCCTTTCCTATTTCATAAAATTTGCTGTCTAAAGAATGTTAAGTCTTTAAGTAAAAGAGACATATTTACAAAGCACACACTTGGCTAGATTTACTAAATTGCGGAAAAGGAAAATTGGAGATGTTGCCCATAGCAACCAATCAGATTCTAGCTGATGTTCTCTAGTATGTAATAGGAAAGTGAGAGCTAGAATCTGATTGGTTGCTATGGATAACATAGGGCTCCATATTCCAACATAAGAGTTTAATATGGGGTCATATTAGGTCTTACTGTGGGGGGGCCTATGTAGCTCTATAGTCTCCTATAACCATGAGTGGATTGAGAAATGATAATGCCCCAGGAAAAAATTCTGGAAGTGGCCTCATGTGGGTAACACAAAATCTCCCCCCTTGTGTGTCTCCAGCCTTCCAATCTGCCCTCTTATGTGTCTCCAGCCTTCCAATCACCCCCTTGAGTGTTCCCAATCTTCCAAATACCCCCTTGTGTGTCTCCAGGCTTCCAATCTGCCCTCTTGTGTGTCTCCAGCCTTCCAATCACCCCCTTGAGTGTTTTCAGCCTTCCATATACCCCCTTGTGTGTCCAGCCTCACAGTCACCTACCTTGTGTGTCTCCAGCCTTCCAATTTCCCCCCTTATGTGTCCCAGCCTTCCGATCTCCCCCTTATGTGTCTCCAACCTTCCAATCTTTCCCTTTGTGTGTCTCCAGCCTTCCAATCTCCCCTCCTGTGTGTCTCCAGCTATCAATGAGCATGGGGCAACAGCTGTTAACGGATCAACTCTCGTAAAGGCTGCCTTCTGCTGAGTGGAGTAGAGACAGCCTCGCTATTGGCTGCCTGTTGCTCTGGAACTGCACCTCCCCCCTGGCAACTGACATCCAATCCTTAAGCAGCTGCTGGCGCACCCCACTCATCAGCCCAACTACTGTGCTGTGGAATCTGCTAAGGGATCAGCTGTCCCAAAAAAATTAATGACATTTATTCATGAGGCGGCTTTCTTAGGTTTCCGGCCTACAAGAAAATGCCTATTATCAATCAGTCCCTGAAAGTGATCACCACTCTCCTAGGGACTACCCATCAATACAGAAAGTATCCTAGTGACCACCATCCAACACAAAAAGCATCCTAGGAACCACCTCTCATACAGAGAGATTACTAGAAACCTCCATCCAATAAAGAGTCCCAGCATCCCAGTGACCACCCCCCAATACAGAAAGTATCCTAGTGACCACCATCCAATACAGAGAGTATCCTATTGACCATCCCCAAATAAAAAGAACATCCTAGGGATCACCACTCAATACAGAGAGCATCCTGTGGACTACCAGCCAATATAAAGAGAAATTTCTATGCAGTTCTACCTACTTAAACATTGTATCTTAGAAGGTTCCTCTAGCTGTAACAGTAATATGTTGTAAATCAAATTGGATCTTCCTCTTATATTGACAGGGCCACTGTTAGAAAATGTAGGTCCCGGGACACATATGTGGGGCCACGCTCCCTATGTGACGCCTTCCTGTGTTACCTGCTGGCCAGACCTGTTCTAACAGTTAGCTGTTGCACCCAGAACATTAGCCCCAGCTCCCCCCCCCCAGATGGCGGCCCTGTATATTGATAGACCAGTTACTTCCTAGGTGTTGGCATATGACGTACCAGGACTCATAGACAGGAAGTGCAGATCAGGGTTATTCACAGCTCAGCACAATGTGCCATCTTCCTGAGAAATGCTCAACCCATTTGTTGGTCAATAAATCAATATAACTGAAAGACTGAAATGTTCACGTGTTCCATGTAATAGACAGGTGTTTGAAAGAATAGTGTGTTAGGAGAGAAATGTAATGGCTGGAATAAAATATGGGTACAGTCCAAATGTGATAGCAGACAGGATTCCTGCCATTAAAAGCAACATGCACACAGCGGTCAAGCAATTGAAATTGCACGTGAATTATGCATTGCACATCCACTTCATAAATGAGCCTTTATGAGTAGGACATTTTTCTTTGTGTATAAATAAAGGTGAAATACCATGTATGAACACCAGGGGGCGATAATGAGACCAGTATCAGTGGCAGCTACTTATATGCCCTTCACCTGGAGAACTGCTCGAATTTCAAGAGTCTCCCGAATATTCTGGGAGAGTCAGCAACCCTGATTTACTGCTATGCCGTGAATCAGTTTTGCGCATTAATGGAGCCATCACAAACTAAGAAGGAGTTAGTCCTATGGACCCAGAGGAAACCAGAAATTTGTTGTGAAATATGGTTGACATCCTAGTTGCCGACTCTCCAGGAATTTCAGGGACACTCCTGAAATTCGGGCATTGCTCCTGGCAGAGACTGCAAGTCTTCCGAATCTGGACTTAAGGCAGTGACTTAATAAAAATCACTGCTTCAAGTGCTGAGTATTACTAAGGATAGGCGGGGCTTCATGACATCAAGTCCCACCCCATCCTTAGTGACCCTATGAATGGCAGCTTTGATTGAGCAAGGGGTGGGGCTTCAGGAATGATTTGCATAAACCACACCCTCAAGTCCCGCCCCCTCTTGCTGCCGTCTCTTGTTTTTTACGAAAGCGAAAAAGAAGAAGTTGCCAACTCTGTTCTCCGTTAAGTGAGCCCCACACAGGAAATTCTTAATATATCTATTGAAATCAGCCGTGACGTTTAATTAGTTGCTGGAAACATAAGTTACAAAAGGGTGTGTTGGTCCTCAGTTAAAATCCTTCCGGGGATTGGGTGGGCCATCAGCATGGCTTTACATCTGCCACTTTGTACATTTGTTTGTTCATTGTGTCTACAGATTGGTGGCAATGTGCTCAATAAACAAGAGGTTCACAGAAAAAGTATTGTGTGGCTATCCTAAGCCTATCGAAGGCGCCGTCTGAGTCTGAAGTAGCAGATTACAGAAAAAAAAAGTTCTCCGTAGAAAATGTAAATAAGAAAATTTTAGTCACAGTCTGAGAACTATTTTTACATGGCCAGATCCAGAGTTTCAAAATAAGAGGAAATCAGGTGGAAAGTTACACCTGGGCAAAACCATGTTGAATTGGAGGGGAGGTAAATTTCATCTGATGCAAACAGTATTAGAGTTGAGAGGTGATGTTTCACAGCCCAAGTAACAGTAAGGCTGGTCAGTATCTGTGTGCAGTAAGCAAATGCCAAGTATTCTCCCTGCATGCAAAGAATGACATTCATTTGACTCTCCCAGATCACCCCAATCCAATCCAGAACAAAAAGTCACCCAGCTTACGGATAAATATTTGCACTGGGCACAGGGATATCTTAAGTCCAGGATACTGATGACAGACGACACTACACAAAATATATCAGAACATGCCATTAGCAATTTCTTTTCCAAATGTAACCCTGCAGCTGCTTATTGTGTATTGTGCTGCCTGGTTTAACATATTTAGATATAGATAGAGACACAAAAAGCGCCTCATTTCACCTTAAACTCAGCCTAGTTCCACCCACAAATGGACCTACTTGGATAAACCCCACCCACTTTTTCATAACCCCACCCCTTTTTTACAGCAAATCAGTTGAAAGGTATGATTACAGTGTAGTGGCCTGTACTTGCATATGAATCGCTGGGGAAAGAACAGGTGTAATATGTCCATACAGCGGAGTAACTACAGGGGGCGCAAGGGGTGCAGCTGCTTCAGGGCCTAGAGGAGAGAGGGGGCCCTTAGCAGCCACTCCTCCTGAACGGTAAGCAAGCTGTCAAGCGCTGCTCGCAATGCATTTATAAACAGCACTCTGCACACATACATGGTTCACCAAGCGCTGTTTTAAGCTGTCAGCCTCTGTCAGCTTCTATCAGGCAGCGGTCCCGCCCAGCTCCGCCCCCAGTTCCACCTGGTCCCACCCATCCAGACTTGAGCTCCACCTCCATGGCTATATAGTCCGGGTCTGTCACCCTCTACCCCTGTGTCTACTCTCAACCTGCCGTCTCTGCATACCCCTCCGGTTCTGCAGCTGCGTGCGTTTCTGGAACGCGCATAACCCTCTCATTTATTGCGAAACGCAGCAGTGGTTCATTTTTTCCATATCATATTGTAATTAAGTAACACGTACCACACTCACCCCTCTAAAACAAAATGACGTCTGGTTCGTTTTCATATTTGTAGCTGCGGAAGAATATTATCTATACAAAATGTTTTTGGTTTTTTTAAATTGCAACGAGGGCGATGTTCTATTACTTTGCTATAAAATTTTTATTTTCATTTTTTTTAATGACTGTTTATATGTTGATAAAATGAGAGGAAGTTGTGATAGGAAGTGAGCCATCAGTATCGGAATGCGGCTTTGTGCAATATCACCAGAGGCTTCGGCTGAAGTGTGGATGGCTCAGACCCTCTGCAGCAGTGAAGGGGTTAATAGGGCTGTATCACCCCCCTCCTCCTTCCTCAGTCTGTCCACCCTCCCCCTTTACTCTCAGTATTATTCATAGCAGTAACCTCACCCTCCACCCCCTCTCTTTCCTTCTGTCTGTGATTCAATTTCTTCTTTCCACACATCCTTCTCTCTTCAGTCCATTTAAAGGGGGATTTAAAGCACACTTTCCCTGCAGATTAAGAACCCAAAACTTCCTTTTTTTCCCCCTTTTCTTTCCTCCAAAATAGTGCATGTTACTAAAAAAAAAAAATCTAATTTATTCCTGAGGGGGGAGTCAAGATTTGGGTGTGATTTCTTTCTGGATGGTTTTGGTGTTTGCTGTCAGGCATAGTCCGCAATGATCCCTATATTTGGGGAAGTTCTCTGAAGAATGGCTCGTCGCTCGTAGCAGTGAATATTTGGAAGCCTTTGTGTCCAGGAGAGGAAGATACCAGGGCAGGATTGGTATGTACATCCCATGTGGTTTCACAGTTTCTAGTTTCCTGTTCTTGTCTGTGTTTATAAATTGAGTGGGTGGTCTATGTGTCTATTGTATATACCAGGTAGGTAGGTAGGTAGGTGTATGTGTGTGTTACTATATTGCATTTTGTCTGTAGGTACTGTCTGCTAAATCGTTCTCTTGGTCTTAATAACTTTCTTTGTGCTGGTGGTAGATAATAAATCTCTGACTGCACCAGCCCAGTAATTGGTGTGCTGTCTTTCATAGTCAAGCCCCCTGTGTATGTATATGTGTCAGAGTACATACATAAATACATATATCAGTGTGTGTGAACAGCTGCTGCTTTGCCTTCCTATTGTCTCCAGACAGGTCTGATAGGCGAAACGGTTCCTCTCTCCCAATCACGTTTACTGTGCTGACTTAGCTCTCTGTTATGGACTCCTCTGCTGTGTCATTTTTCTCAGCTTAGTTTTATTGCTCTGTGTCTACCCAGCACCCCCCCTCTCCTCCCCTGTCTAATTGATCTGTCTGTCCCCCCCCCCACTCATTATTCTGCCACCCGTAATCCCACTGCTCCTCTGTCTTGTTTCACTGGATCCCTGTCTCCTTGTACTGTACTATCCCACTCCCTCCTCTCTGCATGCTCTGTGCTTCCTTCTGTCTTAACTGTCCTCTGCTGTCTCACTTTTGCCCCTTCACTGTGGTCCCTTAGATAATTTTGCACATAATCCGCTCCAGTGACAGATGCTGTCTGCAGCTGAGCTTGCAATAAAACCTTCTTATTGTGTGTGCTGTTGCAGGCAACCTAGTTGTACTCACACCCCAATCCATACCGTTACAGGCAACAGCATACCAGTGGTAGGAATTGGTGGTGGTTGAATGTGTACCATTAATTGGCAGATGAGGGCATCACCATCTATTGTGTGTAGTCTTCTAACACTGACATTATTTGAATAAGTTTGACATCGTAATTTACGGTTTTCCATCCCCAACTTTTAGGGGTTTTTATCTTCTCTCTTAATTCTACTTTTCCCAGTCCTCTCTAACCCAAGTTCTGTCTTCTTCCCTTCCATTATTTTCTAACGCTCTTACATTCTTTAGTAACTTTTTTTTTCCATATGTGAAAAATATTCCATATGTTATTTTTTCCAACAATTATTTAACCTTTTCTCATCAGGCACTTAATTTTTCCATAGCTTCTCTTGCATCGATATGGTATTTATTGTGAGTGGTTTTATGGTTAAAGCTGTTCTCATGATGAACATCTCATGGAATTTTGCCCTTTTCTTTTAGGAACTTCACACTAAGAGTAAAGAAGACTAACTTATTTCCGTTCATCATGCCTTCTTGGCAAGTCCAAGCTGCTGAATTTCAAAAATAACCCAAGACTGATGAGCCCGGGAGCCACTTGGAAGCCACGTTCTGAAAATGATGGAGGTTCCTGACTGGAAGGTTTATCTTTTGGAGAGAAAAAGAAAGGATGAAGAAGAGATGAAGAGAAGAGAGAGGGAAGAGGAGAACCGTCTTGCCAAAATGCCTGCCTGGAAGAGGGAAATCCTGTTACGAAGGAAGGCCAAGGCTGAAGCTTCTATGTTGGAGAACAAAGTGGAGATGGAAGGAGGAGCCGGAGAAGAGGAGAGGGAGAAGGTTTGTGGTGGTGGTGGAGGAGAAGTGGAAGAAAGAGAGAGCCGGGTGTTGAGGGAGAATATTGGGCCTGTTCAGCAAAATCCTTTTATCCAACAAGAGAAGCAGAGGAGGATCCCAGATTATCCCTGCACAAGACTGAAGCCTACTACGGAGCAAGCAACCCACCGCACAGCAAAAGTAGAAGACCAAGTCAGAGATCCACCTCAAGCAAATGAGGTCAGGGAGCAAGAGTGTCCTCCAGAGGACCACCACCCTCCTTCGGTGGAAGGTAAAGGGAGGGTGAGCAGGCTCCTGAGCCGCTTTGGAGGTTCCAAAACTGAAGATGAGAACAGTGATCCGTGTATACAGTGCATCAATGGTGAAGGAGAGGTGTCGGCCAAGAGCACATTGTCCACTCCTCCTATAGTTGACTCTGAGAACCGGGCCTCATCCTCACTTGCTAAACCCGCTCCGCCTTCTGCTTCCTGCCTTCAAGCTGCCACGGGAAGCCAGACTTTAACTCAGGAAACCACTCTCTCCTCCCACGTCCCCTCTTCCTCTTCCTCTGTTGACTCGGAGCCAGCTGAGCTCTCGACCTGTGTTGCCCCTGCAGCCATGAGTGGGTATAGTGCTAGGCCTAGGATGATGGAAGAAATCCGGTCTTTTCCTTTCCAACTGCGTCCAGCAGCCTCTCCAGCAAGACATGTAAAACAGACTATCCAGGTGTCACCGGCTGCAACGAGGCCTGACGCCACCAAACTTACCACTAGCAGAACAGAGGAGGATGGAGAAAGAGGACTCAGTCCTTCCAGGGGCACCTGCAATTTCCAGAACATCATAAAAGGGACAGCAGAGAGCCAGGCCATGCAGAGGAGGAAAGGGAACACCATCACGGTCAACCCACGCAAAGCGGCTGTCTGTGAAAATGGGTTTGTTGCTACAGAGACTAAAGGCCCAGTCACCAAGCCGGAGTCTGGCAAGAAGCGATATCCAACCGTAGATGAGATCAAAGTCATTGGGGGTTACCTGGCGTTGTCTAAGTCCTGTATGGCCAAACACGCACGGGACAAGAAGAAGGTGAGGGATCCTTATACTGTATCTTCTGCTAGACATCCCATACAAAATATCATGTTTAATACGTATTATTGTCTGGTTTCCATGTTATATGTCTATTATTTCTTTCTCCACTCTCTTTATCCCTCTCCTGGAGTAATCCGTTTAATGTCAGAATTCTAGAGCAAAAGTTATTTTCACTTCTTCTCAAACATAATTTCTGTAAAACCACTATCCCCCCCCCCTCTCTCTATCCCCCCCTCT
>WWET01001973.1:95148-108206 GCA_011038615.1 Limnodynastes dumerilii
ATTTTTTTGTTCTTTTTATTATTATTATTTATTTTTTTCTTTTTATTATATTATTTATTTTGTTCTTTTTTTTTAAACTTACATTTGAATCCCAGTTCTCCTATTTTTATTCCATCTCTATGGCACCTCTTCATCTCCTGTGTTTCTCTATGTCCTCTTCCAGGTAGGATACAGCATTAGGTTTGAGGATTGTACCTCTGAGCGCACCGTACTGAAGTACATGACGGACGGGATGTTGCTGCGTGAATTCCTGACAGAGCCAGACTTGGCTGGTTACAGGTAATACTCATGTATTACCCCCAGTAGACTTTAGATTCATGTGTAGCTCTGCCAGGGGCATATTCACCATAGGATTTACTGGGATGGTAACAGTAAGGGGTGCGGATTACTAAGATGTTTGTATAGAATAGAGGTCACTAGGATGCTCTCTGCACTGGGTGATAGTCACTAGAATGCTACCTGCATTGTATAGAAGTCACTAAATCTCTTTATTCTATTTAATATAAATATATATCTTCACTGCAGCGATTCCATTTATATTTATGCATAGCGCCACCTTGTGGGTGAGCGTATCATTGCAGCAAAGATTTATGGCAACAGTTTGTGAACTGATCAACAGTGAACTAGAGAGTAGTGTGGACGGGGGCTTTAAAACATTACTACAGATCTGACTTCATGACGGATCATCCCTAAAAACTTCAGTGTGCACCTGCCTTCGTTTAGCCAAATGTGGCAAGATGGGTGGCATTTGGGGTCCTAAGGGGCCCTATGTCTTTCTCATAATGTGAAATAGTAGTTCTTAGGTGTTGTATTAGACTCTTTTACATATTTAGACATGCGTAATTCTGCCCTCATTATAAATGTAGCGCTCCTGTAGTTGGCCCCACCCATATGTAGCGTTTTGCAGGGTTTTTTTCAGGGCTTCTAAAAATTCTCAGACCTGGAATGATGGCCTGTATTCAGGGTACCAGACGTATAACATATACGTCCGGTGTTTAGCGATTTTTACTACTGCGCATGCGTAGTCATTTTTTAAAGTAATCTACGTATCTTTTTCTTTTACGTAGATTTACTTTTAACTTTTTCTACGTGAGTAAAAAGATACGTAGATTACGTTACACAATGACTACGCATGCGCAGTAGTCAAAATCGCTAAACACCGGACGTATATGTTATACGTCCGGTACCTTGATTATGGGCCGATAGGTATAATAAATCGGACTCCGCGCTCTAAGCTGATGCACTGAATAAAAGCGGTATAATCATAACACAAAAAACACCAAACACAACAATGTATCAGACAAAAAACTGACAATGTACCGAAATACTAAAAGGCAATCGTTGTACAGACAATTATTTTAGGTGTCAGCGACTATGAAAGAGCTGCTCCAGCCTATGGCTAGAAAAAAATAAATTCTGATATAATAGATCCCAAGTCAAGCACAGGAGATGTGATCATGGGCAGATGGCCTAATAGTCTGTCAACGGGTTACGATAGGGATTGATACACTTATCCTCCAAATAATGACCGAGAAGATAATGAGTGGCACAATAGTGCTCTTACCCGACTTCACGTGGACCTTGATAGGTGGCATATTAAACCTAACACCGGTGCTGTGCAGTATGTCCGGTCTCTATCCTCCTGTCACTCACTAGTGGGCGGGAGTCTGGAGAGTGCCCACCTCCTTTTTTATGGTTACTGCCGTTGTTTACTAGTGCTGTGGTAACAGGCTGGTACTAGAAGAGCTGCAGACGGGTTAAAACAGGGATCTCTGACTGCCCAACGCGTTTCACTCCTTTATGTGGGGGCTTCTTCAGGGCAGCCTTCTTAGAGATACAACCTGCAGTCTCCACTTAGAATTGTCGCTCCGCCCCTGGTGGTTACTGTGTGACCCCCCTAAGTAACTTGTTACGCTGCTTCTTTCTCCTTTCAGCGTAGTAATCATCGATGAGGCCCACGAGCGAACGCTACACACAGACGTACTCTTTGGCCTTATTAAGGACATTGCCCGTTTCCGTCCTGACCTCAAGGTCCTCGTCTCCAGCGCCACCCTCAACACTGAGCGCTTCTCCTCTTTCTTCGACGACGCACCTATTTTCCGTATTCCTGGTCGCCGGTATCCTGTGGACATCTATTACACCAAGGTAGGCCTATAAGTAATACAAATACACCAACATTATATCTCTGGCATCCTGCCATAAGCAGTGGCTTCCAAAGTTCACCTTCCCCCATTAGTATCACGTTGCAAAGATGTGTTCATTAATATTTATTTCATTGTAAAGTGGTTATGATGTCCCAAATAATACAGAATAGGGGCCGGATTCACAACCCCGGACATATTGCACAAATGTCCTTAATTTATCGATAATAGCTACTATACCGGCATAGTAACTATATTACATAATCTACGTATAATTTCGTTACGTAGATTGCATATATGCAGTCTTTAAAACCGCATATACGCAATCTACGTAACGAAACGATACTTGGTTAACGTAAAATAGTTACTACGCATGCATAGTAGCTATTATAGGGAAATTAAGGACGTATGTGCAATATGTCTGGGGTTGTGAATCAGGGCCTGGTTTTAGTAAGTTGCTTAGTCAGCAAATAATTAGATAGAGAATTGTTCCTGGTGGAACTTGCTGGTTATTTGCATATATGGAGTTAATGGAGACACCACACAATTCTTAATCAGATGTTACTTTTATTAAGAATTATATAAAAAATACATGAATAATACTTAGATTCAGATGGTTTTATATTACTTGTTAATGTTCAGCTGGGATCTAGGAGCCACTATCTTTATTGTTATTGGTGTGAGTGCTTCTACAGTCAGTCCTATAGGTACTTACGTTCAGACCTATATACCCCAACAGCAATAGAGCCAGAATTCCCTACCACATTGGGTTATAAACATCATGTTTTAATCAAGTTAATTGGTCTTTGTTATTTTCTACATTGTACACGTGTGCAGGATACTCAGGATCAGACTTAAAAAATATGCAGTAAGCAACATCCCTAGACTATCTACTTTTACACTATTTTAATGACACATAATAAAAGCAAACAAAAAGGAGGACGGTGGCCATTTTAGACTGTCCTATCACAAGTAGGCTTTTAAAAGGCTCATGTTTTACCCAAACAAATGCTCTTCCTCCTTAATGCTCCATTACCCCTGGTCCTAGGAACTGTCAGGAGATGCCAGTATATCACAGAGGAGGCTTTAGGGAAACAAGCTTATAGTTGTTTACCTGATCAGAGTCCAGTATACAAGAGGACAGATGGTTTGTCAGGAGGGGGCAGCAACCATTATAGCGTATACTGTACTAGTTAATGCCACAATACAGGAAATTGCCTCTATAGGCTGCAGATGGGTGGTCCTTTTCCCCTAAGTTCCTCCTCCTGCGAGGAGGCAGTTATTTTCTAATGCCCACTATTGGCAAATTTCAGTCATGTAGACTCGCCTCTTATAAAAGGAAGATGAAGATATAATTCAAAGGTGGTTTTTGTTTGTTTTTAGGTAAAAAAAAAAGAAATAAGCCATTGAAGATGCTTGCTGATGCCTTCTGTGAATGCATGAACCCCTTCTCTTTGAACGTTAGGGTGGATAAGGCTTGAATAGAGATTTGACTTGTCTGCTTCTGATTTCTATCTTCTGTAGGCTCCAGAGGCTGATTACCTTGAGGCCTGTGTAGTGTCCGTCCTGCAGATTCACGTCACACAGCCCACTGGAGATATCTTAGTCTTTCTAACTGGACAGGTATGTATAAAACATGTGGCATGTCCGTGTATAGAGGGATGTAAATCCCCAGTATTTATCCTATTTTGCAGTGTTCTGTCTCTCTGAACTCATATATGCTGTCATTATACACTAGCCTGTGGATATAAGAACCTTGTCTTGGTACATGTCCCCATTAGAGGGCAGTATTCAGCACTGTATTTCTTATGCCCCACTTACATTATGGGCATGTTAGAAGTCATTGTTCCTGATCCAGGAGTAAGCGTTCACCAACTCGCTTGACGTTTCTCTGCGTGATTTTTTTTTACTGCGCCTAATCCTATGCTGCTTCCACATCTCCACCACGGTAATAACTCAGGGTTTTTAAACCCGTGTTATTGCCGTGGCTTTTTGGCGCAAAAAAACCCAGATGGGTCCCTTAAAACACTGCAGTGTAGACCCGGGAAATTCCCGCCTCCTGGAGATAGACGCCATAACAATAGTAATCAAATGTATCCAATCAGGTGTGTTAGGTGAGTCCTGGATCAGGACCTTTCACACCACCACTTACCGAGGTCGGACACGGAAAAACCCCTTCTCTTTTCCCGCGTCTGTGTGTCCGAGGTCATTAGACCCTGGTACCTTTCACATTACCACCAAAAACCCAGCATTCAGCAGAGACCCGGGTTTTTAATGGTGATGTGAAAGGGGTATCAAAGATAGTGCATTCACAGACCTTCCAACATGACCCATTCCATTAGGTACAAAATACTCTGCTCCTCAGTTTCCAACTGTCAGTTACTATGGTAACCACCTTTGTTGAAGAGACAAATAGTTTTTTAAATATCAGTTAATTCGTTTAAACCGGGTGAGTGACAGTTGGAAGCTCAGGAGCGGATTAAATTGTACTTAATGGAACGGGTCATGTTGGAGGGTCTGCAGTCATATTAATAATGAAGAGTTTGCACTATACATAAGATCTTTAGAGCTTTGCTGCTGTGTCTGCACACTATATGCAGTAATGGCTTGCACCGTTTTGTGCACCTTTGGATCGCACGCAGCCCGACCCTCTTTTACAGGCCTGGCCCAAGCACAGTGTCCGCATTGCTTCTGATACTCACTACCGCAGTATGTCACTTGCAGGAGGAGATCGAGGCGTGCAGCGAGATGTTGCAGGAACGCTGCCGACGGTTGGGCTCCAAGATTGCAGAGATGCTGGTTTTACCAATCTACGCCAATTTACCATCTGACATGCAGGCGAAGATATTTGAACCCACCCCGCCGGGTGCAAGAAAGGTGAAGGTTGTGTTGTGAAAGCATGAGCCAGAGCTCCAGAAGGAAAACTGTAATTGGGGCAATTCTCCTACTTTTGGGTAATACAGAAATAAATGTGTTATGTGTCCCTTCATACCTCTGCAGGGTGATGTAGACTGGATGGGACCTTTACACCAGGCCTGGTCAACCTCTGGCTCTCCAGGTGTTCTGAATCTGCCTTTCCCAGGCATTAGCAATGCTTACGCAGGTAAAGCATGCTGGGAGTTGAAGTTCACAACACCTGACCGGGCCTGCATTAGTCTGCTGGTTGATACAGGAAGTAGCAGCAAGTCTGTTAATCCATCCTGATTTCCCGTATTTCCCCATGAATAAGACGCACTTTTTTGAAAAATAGGGTCTTTAAAAACAGGGTGCGTCTTATACAGGGGGGTTCACGGACACAACCTAATAGAGCACAACAGTACTCCTCTAGTTACGTGGCGGCTCATTATAATTTTATCTAACACTACTTATTTAAAAAAAAAAAAAATGTATATCTCTCAGCTAGACATTGGTGTATATTATGTAACTGCCACATCTTAAATACCTTGTATTTTCATAATCTCTAAATGTATTATTTACCGTATTTCCCCATGTACAAGACGCACCCCTGTATAAGACGCACCTTAATTTTGGGGTCCCAAATTTAAAAGTGCATCTTGTACATGGGGAAAAGCTCCCTTCCCTCTTTCAGGTTTTCTTACCAGGCTGTGACCGCGGGACTTAATTTCCCAGTCTCAGCTACCGCAGGACGTCATATTCTGGCCGCAGTCCCGCTCGGTGGATGATCCGCAAAGGTAAGAAACCTGAAAGTGGGGAGAGAGCTTCTCCCTATGTACAAGATGCACTTTTAATTTTGGGACCCCAAAATTAAGGTGCGTCTTATACAGGGGTGCATTTTGTACATGGGGAAATACGGTATATGCTGCCTCCTGTCCTGTCCATGCAAACAAAATATATTCTAGGATTTACACAGAATGGAAGTTACTCAATCAATTTATAGGTACCGGTATATGTGAACAGGTGCATGAAAGGCAGGGGGGTAATCTGCTTGCCACAGACACAAAGGGGAAAAATAGCCCCAGCAACACTGCCATAAACCAGTAACAGACTCTACCATTCTATCTGTAAAATAAAACACAGAAATGTTCGTTTTGTTTTGTTTTTCTTTCCATAGGTCGTCGTAGCGACCAACATTGCAGAGACCTCGCTGACTATAGACGGCATCATTTACGTCATAGACCCTGGATTCTGCAAACAGAAGAGCTACAATGCTCGTACGGGAATGGAGTCGCTTATTGTCACCCCCTGCTCCAAGGTGACCACTCCCTATGCTCTCCTGCTGTCAGTATAGGGTTCCTCCATGTGGGCCAATAAGGATTCAGCTGCTTAACTGGACAACCTGCTAAACACAGCTACGTTTAATTAGCTGCAAGAGCAAGTAACAAGAGTAACACAAGAAGAGCCTGATATGATCCTAAGAGGGGATATAGCAATGCTGTGGCTTTGGTCGAGATATGTAAAGTTAAGTTTTTTTTGTTTTCTTTCCAGGCATCAGCCAATCAGAGAGCTGGGAGAGCTGGCCGTGTAGCCGCAGGAAAATGCTTCCGGCTATATACAGCATGGGCATATAAAAACGAAATGGAAGATACCACTGTACCGGAAATCCAGAGGACTAACTTGGGGAACGTGGTGCTGCTCCTGAAGAGCTTGGGTGAGATGGGTTACAAAATGGTGGGGGAGGAGGATTAGTAGAGTGGGGATTTATAATCTATTGTGGTGTCCTGCAGCACCAGTACTGTTGCCAATAGGTGGTGCAGACACTACACGTATACTGAAATTTGGATTGTGGTTGCTGTGGTGATAGGACACATACAAGGGAGCAATGTCACCTGTAGCAACGCACATGAGCAAGGAATAGCATACCGAACCGACCATGATGGTCATCAACAACGCAACTGTATTAAACAATTAGGCAAACAGATAGGCAAAAAATAACTGACGAATAGTGGCATAGGTTGTGTAAGGCCCAAAAATGTAATTTATATGGAGGTATTTTCAAGAAAGGCATGAGATAGAGAGGTCAAGTTTTCTAGTGTAGATCTGAGAGACAATATATGGGAGAACACAACAAGTTAGAATAGGCGATATAGACCCTCCAACATGACCCATTCCACCAGGTACATTATACTCCACTCCTGAGCTTCCAACTGTCACTCACCTGGTTTTAATGAATGAACTGATTTGAAAAACATTTTTCTCTGTAACACAGGTGGTAAGCTCAGGTGTTGGAAGCTCAGGAATGGAGTATTTTGTACCTGGCGACATGGGTCATGTTGGAGGGTTTGGGTCTTTGATTAAGCTGTGTCTTGCTCTCTCTCCAGGGCTTTTAACATGAGACCTTTCTTTCTTTCCAGGTATTAATGATCTCATCCACTTTGACTTCATGGACCCCCCACCTCACGAGACCCTTGTCTTGGCTCTGGAGCAGCTGTATGCTTTGGGGGCCCTTAATCATCTCGGGGAGCTCACGAAGGTCAGCGAGGGGCAGAGGTGCTTGGGTGGTGGTAGTAATAATGTCCTGTGGTTCTTATTAATACTTTGTCTTATACTCTACAGCTGGGTAGAAGAATGGCCGAGCTCCCAGTGGACCCTATGTTATCCAAGATGATTCTGGCTTCTGAAAAGTGAGTCGGTTCTCTAGGTGGCTTCCTCTGTGGCTTCTGGTGTTACCCCAGAACAACACTGATCTGGTTATGTGTCTGGAGATGTTTCCCAGAGCATCCAATCATTTTAAGGCTTTCATTTAGCACCCATTGTATGAAATGTTAGCTAGAAAGTGATTGGTTGTTTAGGGCAACATCCCCAGTTTTACTCTTTAGAAGCTCTGTTTATTAGACCCCTAAATGGTTCCATGCATTTTCCTTCATCAGGTATGGATGTTCAGAGCAAATTGTTACCATCGCCGCCATGTTGTCTGTCAATAATGCGATCTTCTACCGTCCGAAAGACAAACTGGTTCATGCTGATACAGCACGTGCCAACTTCACCGTGCCCGGAGGGGATCACATGGTGCTGCTAAATGTCTATACACAGGTGCGTATATACGGATATACGTGTATGTATATATGTCTTTTTTTTATGGTTCGTTTCGCTAAGTTGCGGGTTAAGGTTAAGGCAACCAGTGGCACTCCAGGTGTTGTGTAACTACAACTCCCATCATGCTTCGCCAGACACCGGCTTCTGTCTATGCCGTTGGAACTCCTGTCATACCACAGTATACCGCTCCCTGAAAATAATAGTCAGAAGCTTTCTTATTAGACGTCCTTTGTGAGAACACAGCCTTCCATAGAAAGAGCTTAAAGTTAAGGCAGTTCATTTGGGAAGGAGGGGTAAAGAATGAGGAACTAGGTACTGAAAGTTTTGTAGGTGGTCACAGTAGATATCAGATCACAGCGTCTGCAGATACCTTTCAGTGTGAGGTGTGTATTGAAATAAAGGATACTTGAAAAAGAGCAATATTCTGCAGAGCTCCAGGGAAGGATAATCTGCATAGAATAACTTGTTCATGAAGGTGCATGTTTCATGTTGTAAGAGAATAATCCTTGTACACCTGTGTCCATACACTGTACCCCAGTCTGGTTTGGGCAGTTGGTGTCCTCAAGATGTATAGAGATGAGAGGACGTTACCTGTCGTTATGTGTCTGCTTTCCCTAAAACTGTTCTCCTTCCTTCTATTCTCTTTTTTCTTTACCGTCTTGGTCAGTGGGTGGAAACCGGTCACTCTCTCCAGTGGTGTTACGAGAACTTTATACAGGCTCGTTCCCTCCGCCGGGCCCGGGATGTCCGGGAGCAGCTAGAAGGTCTCATGGAACGGATAGAAATCGAGTTGACCTCCTGTGAGGGGGACAGCGTTCCACTGCGCAAGGTACAGCCCACGAAGATCTGCCTATCGTTCTGTCACGTGGGGCAGTTCTCTGTCTAGGTCTTACAAAACAAACGATTCAGAGGCTGTGGCTCTCCAGTATTTGACAAATACCGATCGCCATAGCGACTAGAAAGCAAGACTGTGGCCTCTTTTCCCCCTGCTCACCTGCTGAATCTGCAGAGAGAGAAGCTTGCTGGTGCTTCTTTCCCTGCCGTTTCAGCGGGAGAGGAATTAGTGGCTGAGTGGTGACCTCTATGGCGGTCATTCATTATTAGCCAACCAGCACGCACCGCAGAGGAGGAAACAGGAAGTAAAAAAAAAAAAACTTCAAAGGGTAAATAAACCACAAATAAAAGGGTAAATAAACTGCATGTATATATTTATATACATTTTACAGGAAGCTATTTTTCAGTCCATTTTATATGGACATTCATTTGCTTGTGTTATAATGTATAATCCATATAAAATTGGCTGTTGATAAACCTGGCGCATTAATATATTTGCTTTTAGATCCTAAAAACATTTTTGTGTCCCATGTTAGACAGTTTAGTTTATATGACCGTAATTAAGGGAAACCTATAGCAATCTTCTGATCAGGGCCTTTATATTGCTCCTGTGATTTGGTGCATCCATCGTCATCTATGGCGGAGGAATTTCTATAAGTCTAAAGGGTATCTTTAGGAGTCTTGTTAGTTTTGAATCTTCTCTTCCTCCGTTGCGTCAGGCAATCACAGCCGGCTATTTCTACCACACCGCCAAGCTCTCCCGCAGCGGTTACAAGACGGTGAAACAGCAGCAATTGGTCTACATCCATCCAAACAGCAGTTTACACGAGGAGCAGCCCCGCTGGGTTATATACCACGAGCTCGTCTTCACCACCAAGGAGTATATGAGACAGGTAAGGTCCTGAGATGGCCCACACGTTAACGTGTGTGTGTGTGTGTGTGTGTGTGTTACAGGGAATGTGGGAGTATTTCTTTCTGTGATATGAATCGGATACAGTTATGGCTAAATGCTGGGGTTCTGAGCAGGAAAGGCAGGTCTTATAGACACCAGCAAGGATTTCCTCTAGCCGTTTCTCATAGGTTTTTCCAACCACGACCTAAGTGTGTTGGATCAATAAAGTTTTAAAATCTTCATGTTGGAAACGTGAGCCGCTAAATATGTTCAGATGTGAGTCAAAGACAGAGCTGTATTAGATCTGCTTGTAAGTAAAAGCATTACACTTAGCTGCAGATGCTGGTTTTAATGACTCCTGAAGCTGTGTTGTCTCAGTAGATGTCCAGGATCGAGGGACAAAGTCGTTACTTGATCTAGATCGCAGATTCTCAACCAGCGTATCCAGCACCACGGATAGTTCTGTCTGGTGGTACATGGGGCATATTTGTATTAGATTTTTACTACTATCTTTTAGACTGTGATGATGTTGGATATCTGTTCCTGATCAGGATGATTGATTTGGTTCCATATTTGCAGATTATAGAGATTGACAGCTCTTGGCTTCTAGAGGTGGCTCCACATTACTACAAGTCACGAGAGCTGGAGGATGCATCCAGCAAGAAGATGCCCAAACAGTTGGGAAAGAGCAAAGATGAGCTTGGCTGATGAAGCAGGATTCAGTCACCGGACTCGGGTGTGTGTCAGTATCCAAGGTCTAGCTGTTTACGATCCAGTGTATGAACACTTATTCTGCATAAGGTCCAACCCAAATAACCAGCGACCGGATCCAGAACCCTGAGTGCAGAGTTCTGAGACTGTAGTGTTATTGGATCCAGCTCCCATGCAGGCAAGGTGAAGGACACTCCCTTTGTAAGCACAGTTGCGAGAGCTGACCCCCAGCTTAGAATTCCTGCAACGTCCTCGCTTATAATGGCGACATTGCGGAAATTAGGATCGGGCGTGAAGGCTAAACCCAGCCCTTACTGTGCAATTAGCAGACCTCCCCCCTCTTGTATTCGCATTACACTACCTGCCCTACCATGAGGGAATGCTGGATCTGCTAGATCCAGTTCTGTAATGGGATCGTGTGAAGTGCACACTGAAAAAGACCATTTGTGGAAGCCTGGATCCAGTCCCAAACGACCAATTAAGTCTATAGATTTTTCACAGTAGTTTCTTATGTTTGAGTTGTTGACTGGAGATAAATTGGTCGTTTGGGACCACAAATTGTCCGCAGCGCATTACAGAGAACATTAGACAGTCACATCAGTCCCTGCCCCTATTGGGTCCCAACACACACACACACACTACAGTTAGTTTAGTCAGCAGCCAATTGACCTACCAGCATTTGTTTTGGAGTGTGGGAGAGAACCGGAGCACCTGGAGGAAACCCACACAGACACAGGGAGAATATACAAACTCCACACCAATAAGACCTAGTCCAGGGGATCGAACTCATGACCTCACAGCAGTGAGGTCATAAGTACTACATATTACCAACCAATCAGAGTACACAAAGCCGTTTAATGGACATCAGTACTTAAACTGGTCGGTGACTAGCACTATTGACCAGAGTTCAAGGTGCCAAAGGTAGACTCTAAATATCGTATATATGATACTGGGGGATGGGTCGCTGTTGTCTCACAAGGGGGTAAGATCAAACAGTTCTTCCTTATTCTAGGAGCAATTACATTTCTATAATCTAATGATATTGTCATTCCTTATTCCAGGCAGAAGAACTGAAGAACCCTGGGCCATGCTGCATACTGTGTGTGTATTATGTAAAACATCTGTACAGCTTTTGTATATAAACATTTTCCATTGACATATAAAGTGTGACTGTTGTATCTTCTTATACTGATATTATGCTGTCATTGCAGTTTTTGTCTTTGATTAGTGATGACCATCTTGTATTACACACACAGTTAATGCATAGCAGGGAGGGTAGAACAGATTAGTCAGGTCCTGCCTAGTTTTCACCAGCATTCATTATAAGGGACATACTTTGGGTGAAATTATGCAAATTTATTGAATGAAATCAAACACGGACAAAATTCACTATAAAAAAAAAATTGACATACAAATGCTTTAGGAGGGAAGAGTACAGAAGCCAAACATGAAAATAAACAATACGGACCCCATTCAATTGAACACGAAGCCCGCATTATTTTGGTTGTGATGCTAATCCTGTGATTTTATATTGTGAATTTTTATACACACCCCATAGAGGTACGTACTAAAATCCTCAAATTTTGGCTACCAAAATAACCGGTTACAACCGCAATTGGCATCGCAACCAAAATAACACTGGCATCGCTTTCCATTGAATTGGGCCCTAAGAGTCAGTACATGGAGAAAAGAAAGAGCCATATGTCATCGCATGTAGCCAGAAGGGCCTGGATGCAGATTTAATAGGAGTGGTCATTTTTTTTCACATGATGAGCGGGAAAAACAACCAAACTCTTCACCTGCGCATTCTGCCGACTTCCATCACAGATCCGGATTACGCACTGTGAGTTCTCACAGCGCACGTAAAGCATGGCGGGAGGAGGAGGGATTTAAACTGTCCAGTCAGGGCTCGGCTGGTGGAAAGCCTTGAATGTTCTTCCTTCCCTTTTACAGCAAATAGAATTGCGTGGGAGCCTGATCATGGGTCTCTACTGCAAAAGGATTCACTCGCATGTAATTAAATCAGGATCCAGTCCTAAATAATGGTTCTCAAACTGAAATAAATGGAGTTATTTTCTGTTCCCAGACTCATTTTTACCCCTTTATTTTTCATTTTAAACTTTAGACCTTGTATTACAGCTCAGCCCAGTGATTTATACATGAACTGAGAGCACATCTATCCCGGTGACGTTCAGTTCTCCCCCGCCATCTCCTTTAGATACGGCTTGTAAAGCTTCTTTAATTTTGCCACATCCTCTGCAGCTGGCTCCTGCCACTGATACCAGGAATACCAGGGGCCTGTAGGGGCAGGAAGGGTTTCCACCACGGCTCCATGAGTATAGGAATACTCGTCAAATGTCACATCTTTGTGTGGAACCATCACTGGGAGGAAACCTGGAAAGAGGAAAACCATATACAGCTGATCAGTCCCAAACACAAAGCAATGGCACAGGCTGCAAGGGGGGGGGGGGGGGGGGCGATAGCGT
>WWET01001973.1:110260-129375 GCA_011038615.1 Limnodynastes dumerilii
TACTATTATATTATTATATTATTACACAGATACTAACCAGCTTTACTATCACACTGTTATTTAGACTTGGGATAGGAAACATCACCTCTCAACTCTAATACTGCTTGCAATAGATGAAATATGACTCCCCTGCAATCAACATGGTTTAGCCCAGGAGTAACTCATTTCAAGCACTTAAGTCTGTATCCAGCCCATCTTCCTTTACACTCCATAGCACACTATGGACTGGATCCTGAGTTAGTATTCCTTTTTTTTTTTTGCATATATGCAATCCTTTTTACACTTGAAGTACCTTCCCCCACCATGTGGACATGATTAAAGCATCTTACCCGCCCATCCCCCCTTCTCCCACAAGCAACATGTGCAAAAACTCCCCAATGATTAAATCTTGATCTGTTCCTATGTGATATCCCAATCATCCACCATAATGCCCTGGAGCCAGTGCACAGTGGATACACACTGCCTCAATATTGTAACTATAGGCCCAGCAGCCGGCTGTTATTATAATGTATATGGCGCCACTGAATAACTCACAGTGATCGGGTTGGAGTGTTTCTCAACCGTTTTGGTCCATGTCATATAAAGCGTGTGGCCTTCAATAAGCAGTGAAGACCCAATCAATTCCCTAACAAGACGGTTCAAACATTATTGTTCATAAAATGCCAGAGAGTCAGCATCTTTCAAGAATGGAGGGGGAGAGGGGGAATAATTGTGAAGGTGTTCCTAAAATAATAATGCAGCCTGACAAAATAATAGCTAGGTGTTTCATATGAAAAAAAGATGAAAGAACTAAGGCCACATGCTGCAATCAAGCCTTGTCTAACTCACAATGCAGGTTTTCCGTGTCTTCTGTGGTGGGATTGACCCTTTGTGGTTTCTCCTGTAATCCGCCCAAACATTTCTCTGGCCATAACGCTCCAAATATTCTTAAAGATAAAAAATTGCACAGTTAGATTAAAGTCAATTTTAGAGCAATGAAGTAGTATATTGTGACTACCAAGTAGCAAAGATCTTTTCCTAACAAAATATTTGTTTGGTTTCACTGATTTTTGAGTTGTCCATAATTCTGCATAATCTGCCGTTAAAAACAAGTAAACGTAAAACATTTATTACTGTGGCCATTTCTTTAGTTATAAATCCAGATGATTAGTTTCTTTATACTTAGGCGCAAAAGATGGAACAAATCCATTCCTATAGCTCTAATCTGTTATAATAACATATTTTTCGAAAATCAGGAGTAAACACAATTATAACCGTAACCAACAGTCCAAGAGACAAAAAAAAAGGGGACTTCATTCAAAATAACGGTATGTTTAAGACTCAAATTAGAGCTATTGACAAGACTTGTAGTTGTATGAATCCGTCACAGCGATACAAGTTGTAAGACTTAACTTTTACCCAAATTCGTTAAAAACATCAAATTTAAAAGGCGAAATATTTTTACAAAAAGTGCTACACCGCAAATATTTGTGTAATATAATCAGTTAGATCTCACTTTAAGAGCAGGGATTAGGTCAATCAAATATATTAGGTAGTAAGATATATAATGCATCAACCACATAAGGCCAATTGATCAGCTGTAAATATTGCCCATGTAGATAAGAGTAATAAAACTACCTTTTCTGGGAAAGAGAAAAGCTGTACCTAAACGTGCCTACCGCCTCACGGTGGGACTTCTCCCCGGGAGGGGTTATTATACCCTTCCTAATCTAATGCCCAAATAATCCTCTAGATATAGGACAGTTAGGAAAATAAAGTATTGGAAATAAACACTGGCGGTGAGCACAAAGATTAGGGGACAGAGGTGCACCTCAGTCGCCCCTTACCAGACACCCTTGTTAGAACAGTTGCAAGCTACACATAAAAGGTCACTAAAACAAGAAAACATTTTGCTTTCAAGTAATCACAATATCATAATATGTAAAAACACGATAAGATACTTAACTAGACAAAAATTGTCAAAATCCCAGTGATTTGGACAAGGGAAGTGATAGCACATGATGTAGGGCAACACAATATACCTTGTGTGTCACATGGTACATCCCACTTAACATCCACATTACTTTTTATCTTGATAATCAGTTACAAAGAAAGGGACACCTATATAAAACACCACACCAGCAGGAAAGACCCATATATGCAGCACTAGCAGGAATCTTGCACAAGTGTTACAAGCTGTAACAATCAAATTAAACAGAAAAGAGTTGGGTGCTATAGGTAACAGCTGGTCTGTTAACCATTACCATCATAACACAATACGTCCACAAAGCGTCTCTTCCATATTATTCTTCACATTATGGCTATCCACATATTAGACTCAATGTAAAAGATAAATAGTAAATTAAAACACCAATAAAATAAGAACTGGGACTCATAAGACAGTAGATCTTTACCTTCACTGTTCAGGTATTCCCAGGGCTTCTCTGCATACTGAGACACCACATCAGACTTGTCAGGAGGGGTAGTCAAACGGCGAACTCCAAGAGGCAATGCACCTGCTGAGGTCTAAAGGAAATACAAGCGACCGGTCATTGTGGGGCTGATACAGAGATTGAGAATAAGGGCAAAACCATGTTATACAACAATGGAAGGAAAACTGAAACTGTGAAAACCGAATTAGAGCTCAGCGGGTATGTTTTAGCATAACTCTAATATACAGATTACTCAGTAAATTAACAGTATGTGAGTTCTATGTGCAAAAGCAGAGTATTTTCTCAGCATGCTAGAAAATGTAAGTTAATTTAAATCCCTCAAATTGCAACATGGTTCTGTAAAACTATACACTTATAAACTTTAAAACAAAAAAAGTTTAATTGTAGCTCTGGATCTTTCCCTGTGCACCCCCTGTGTGTACACATAAATCATATCACTCCCCCTCCATAATTATCCACCCTTTACCCTGCTCCACAGAGCTCCTCTCACGCCGGTCACACACAACCTGCCCAAGGAGGCAGCCATCTTGGTGAGGGAAGTCAAAGGCACCTAGTGACAGCACCATGCGCCGACCAGGGTACGTCGGAAGTCCTTTGCTTCAATCAACTTTATTGACAAGATACAAACACAGGACTAACGCATCAATAAGCGATTCTCACTTCGCTGCATTGAAAGTTCTATTGACATTTATCTAATTTTCACTTCATATTAATTATATAATAGGTTTATATTAATAGTTTAGTGGATTATATATCCATCTTGTGCAAAATGTACAGAAGGTTAGAGCCCTTAATAACATTAATTAAAAAAAAATACTTAGGACATAAAAAAGAAACTTCTTCATAACAAAAATAAATATAAAAACCGGTGGTCGGTTTTCTTTTTTTAATAAAGGATCCATTTTCTTGAAGATCAAAACCAATGCAAATGGGCTTAGGGAAAATGTCCCCCTTCATAAAAGACGGTTAGATGACAGTTGGGGCTCTAGCGTTTGGAAGATATAGGACGGTGACGCAGTTACGTCATCCCGAGTTTTAATGCGTACATTTCCAAAAACTGCTGTTTTTTTGCTACTAGAGATAAAAGGTGACCGTATTTATGTGTGTAGTTTAAAAAATATACTATCCAGTGTTCACTCATCGCCATCGCCTCAAAGATTTCCCTTACTACACGGCCTTTGAGCACACGGTGGGCGAGGTCATGCGCGTGATTCGTCCCCTTGCCGGTGATTGGTCAGCGGTATGAGGTAACCTGTATCCACCCGTACTTTGGAAACTACCTCGCGTTCACAAGCCAATCGCCTTCCTACTTTCGTCGGTGGTCTTTCCACGCCCACCGCGTGACGTCTGCGAGTCGATATAAACCCGATTCCTGGGCGCCGCCGCCATTCCAGGCTCCGTCGACAGGTATGTTGGTTTGAGACGTGTGTTGCTGCTTTTTGTTCCTCCCCCATTTTGTCCTTCGCCCTCGCCGCCATTTCATAGCCCTGTTGTTCATTGCTCCCCTCCCCCCCAGCCTCCATGATCCGCATTCTGTTTGTTTTAACGTTGTTATGGTGGCCCTATGCTTAATGTGCCTCTTTTTTGTTTGTTTCTTTACAGGTTTCATGAATGTTCTGGGTTACAACGTCTGAACAATCACTTGGACGATAGTTAAGATTAATAACTAACAAGCAGCCGTCTCCTCACTTTTTTTTGGGACCAGACTGAAGATCAGATTTCCCAAGGAAGCCTCTTCATACATCTTCTAGACGTTTTTCCCTTGCCCATATATTTTTGTGCCGCTTTATTCCCCAAAAAAACCCCCATAAAAACTCCCTAATGCAAATAGGGCGATTTAGCACTTAGTCTAGTGGTAAACTGTAAATAAAAGCTACATAAAGTCTTTCTATGTGAAAGATCATCCTATAGCTTCTTAAAAACCTTGATTTATTTTTGCCTTTTGCATCTATTCCCTTAAATCAAGGATATAGTTGGACAGTTTACACTACTGTGAATTGTGATATACGCCCTAGTTAAGATGGCGACCACAGCTTTTTACATGTGGTTGTAATGCAGAGGCACATTGTCCATTAGAGGATATTTAAATATCCCCCTCCCCCACCCCTTTCCTCTTTTTTTTTTTATTTTCCTTCCACCATTTAGCCCAATACCTACGTACGAAGCACAGGAGCAGAATTTTGGATAGTAAGTGTTGCCTTTCAAACGACCTTGGAAAAAAAACAACTTTTTAATCCCCACATCCAGCAACCTTCCCCTTTATTAAATCCCATGATGGGGTGTGCTAATTTCACATCCAAATTACTTTTTCAACCATATATTTTTTTTATTTTTTCAAAACTTCATAGCTATTCTGAATAACCTTGGACTTTAGAAATACGGTGTCAATGATTTTCATGGCAGTCTGAATCAAATCAAGGCAAGACTAAAGCTGCAGAGAAATATTTCCCCTCTCGACCTGTCCTGTGTATATTTATACATATATTGGCATATTTTTTTCCCTTTGTATATCAGTCACTTTTGACTGATCTCAAGGGTTCCTACAACGGCTTGATGCTATATTTTGTAGCCAGGAAGGAGGTTCAGATAGGTGTTTATTACGTATGAGCCGCCGCTAATGCTTTTTGATGGCAGAAAAATGAGCTCCCACACTAGAGATGGCGTTGGGAGCTTTGCCTGTAAAGCGAATGCTTTATCTCTGTGTGGGAGACAGCATCCTCTTATATAAGGCACATAGAGGGCATTTTCTAGCTGCTATGGAGGAAACATTACAGATCCATGAGCAATCTGTACATAAAGATTGCAGGGAGAGAAGTGCCCGAGCGAACCCTGGCTGAGGATGGCAAGCTTATGGCAGGAAGAGGAGTTACTAGGTTTATTTAGGGACAGGGGAATCAGGAATAGGTTAATGGACAAATATCTGTGGCATGTCTTGATATGGGAATATTTTTTCTTTCCCTTTGCGCTTTCAACGTCTCTGTTTTGGCTCTACATCCGTATTACTGTAGTCCCTGTTATTTTGCTGTCCTCATGGAATTAATGTTTACACAGCAGTGAGTTCCAATTATTTTCGACTGTGGCAGCTGTGCAAAATGACATGAGAATTGCATGCAATCTAGCAATAAAGATTGCCAACCTCCTGCCCACTGTTACTCTGGCACCCTTGTAGTGTAGCATTGTCGAGATCCAACTGTCTAGTAAAAAATCTTATTTCTATCAATACTTGTTTTTGACATGTAATTCTGTATCATATACTGTATATAATTGTCTAATGTTCATTGCTATTTAAAACAAGGGGTGGGGTGGTTGTTTGGTATTTCATAATCTATTTTCGCCTGAATATTGCCATGACACACATTTCATCTTTTCCATAAATTAGGATTATTTACAGGTTTTCATTTCCTTTAATGTTTTTTTTATTTTTTAGTGTTTTTTTTATGTAGTATTTAACAGATCAAATTTTTAGTTTTATTATTCAAGACCATAGAACTGTCTTTAAAATCATTTACGTGTTTTTTTTTTTTTTTTAAATATATATACTTTTTTTTACATTGTTAACATATGTAGTTCAGCTAGTAAGCTTTCCAAAATGGCTGCCTTGCTTGTTGTTTTAATCCCCAGCATGTTCCAGCAGCAAAATGGCCTCTGTCAGTCCTTTGTTTTCCCTCTGAGGCAGACAAGCTGTACTGCAGAGGGTTTGGCCTTTGTGCTCCCCTCATGTAAACGCCCAGCTCTCTTCATCTCCAAATGCCCTCCTCTCAGCCAGATGATTGCAATAACCAGTTGGTGGGGGGAGGGTAGAAAGAGACGAGACGCTCAAAGCCAGATTTTATTAGCAACATTTCATACTGCATAACAATGCTTTCATCATCCTCTGGTGATTATTCTAATACTACCACGGCAGCACATTGTACACCTGCAATTTACAATTATTTTACCTCTGATAATGTTCATGCATACCAGTGACTGCAGTGCAGTGTTCATTATTGCCTAAAATAATGTAAAGGACAAATACATTGCTGCTTTTGCCATTTTAATTTTTTTATGGTAATTCCTGAGCTTTTTAAAATGTGCTAAACTGATACTTTCATTTTTGATTACTATTAATTATTTTTTTTTTTCGTAGCTTAGTTAATATTGAACAACATAATACATTTTTATGCAGGATTTTAGTTTTTTATTCTTAACGTTATCAAGTAAGCGTCTTTTTTTCAAATGCATCACCTGTGTCTCATAAGGTATGTTCTGATTCCTAAAACCTCAGTAATCTTAAAATCCACTCCAAAAAAGTGTATGAATGTGTTTGTGTGGATCTTAATCTGTGTGTGTGTGTGGAGCTGCATGCTTACATCAGTACAATTAAAAATGACAATGAACACTTCTTAAGGGGGAACCATTTTTTTTTTATTTTTTTTTTATAAAAAGTCACTTCTGCACATATTTGCTCATCTTTAATAGTTCATAGAATAAGGATGCAATTGGTAAAAAGTTTAATTGTGATATAGTGTATATTCAATGAATATCTATTGCGTAACCAAAACCTTTATTTTTAGTCCATCTACATAGATGTTGCAGTGTAATAGTTTCCACCACTTTATTCCGATACAGTTAGGTTAACGTGAGATTTATATTGGAGACATAATTTGTATTGAATATGCTTTGCAGGTGTCCTCATAAGAGGGATTCAGATTAAAGGGGAGCCCCGTCCTATTAACACAGACTGTTTCAGTGGATGAGGCCTAGCAGAGTTAGAGAATACAATTTTTCACTGTCCTGCAAGCATTACATGGTGTAAAATGCTTTAATAAAAAATATATATATATTTAGATATTCAAACAGATACCATGGTATGTAATATATATTTATATATATATTTACCTGACGTTATTTTGTGTTTTACAAAGTTGGGAGTAATCCTCTAGCATTTTAAGTTTTAATACCATTAAGTCAGAAGGGGGGGCGGGGGCCGGTATAGGGTAGTTGTTTTTTGTTTTTTTTTAATATAACAACAAATTCTTTGCCCTATAAACTTGGAGCCCTATAGCCAAGCTTTTGGTTTTGGGATACATTCAGTCTTGGCGTGAGTGCATGCTTTTAGCACAGTGACAACTATTACAGCTATCATCGTGTAATGAAGGGAATCGGGATGGCCCCTAACACCCTGGTGAGACTCAAGGATTGGTAAGCAAACACTCCTGCTATGTGTGTGTATATATATATTTATATATACATACATGTCTTTTGTCTGCTGTTTGTAGAATGAATGCGACTTCTTGCTAAGTAAGTTTGTAAGTGCACGCTGGTAGTGAAAACACCTACATAACACATGCATGCTAAAACCATATTTGCCTTTGCTAAATGAACACTGATTTGAAAGTGGTCTGAATGTTTTGTGTGCTTGTGTTATGTGTAGTGATCATATTAAATTATTTACCCCTCAATGTGTTAAATATGCAAAAACATATTCCGTTACATATATAAAATGATAAACTGAGGGGGTAAACACACTTTTATTGTCACACGTGTGTACATGCAATTTTCTGATCTCTGGTAAGAAAGAAGTGCATTGTGTGTGTGTTGAATGAATGATCAGCGTTTGATTCTTAGTGTGTCTGTGTCCGTATATGAATGGATCAGCCGTTGAGACTGTCTTTGCCTTAGTGAGGGGGATTGGGAGGAGACTAAGTCGTATTTCTGACTCCACCTAACGGACCACAGAAAAAAAAATAACCCACATGTGTCTGCTAGCGTTACAGCAATGATCTGAACTTCTTTTATACCTTGACTGAGTCAGGCCTTTACATACATGTCACCCTGCAGGAGCATACTTATGTTCCCATGAAAATCATACACTCGAGTATTTATAATTATGGTTTTCTTTTTTTTATTTTGTGGTATTGTACTTTATGTAGTTTCGAGCTCTTACTCCTCATAGATGCTGAATTATCTAGCTAGCCTATATTAAAAGAAAGATCTCATCGTCACACCTACGAGTCTGGAAACCAAAATAGCGTTTACGCAAATCTTCTCTGCAGCTTTACGGACTCCTTGCCTCAGACTTGCCAAACAGTGAACTCTATTTAGAGTACATAACGTTAATAACCTAGAGGAATACAACTTGTATTCTGATGACACTTTTTTAAAGTTTCATTTTTTCAAAATGTTCATTATTTCTGTAAGATTATCTCCATACCCCCCTTTCACCGAAAAAAGCCAAAAAACCTGAAGCTGGAATGAAAACATTTTAATTTTTTTTTTTATACCATTTAACTTAAGCAAAGTATTTATTGCTAACATAATTAATAATAAATCTAAATTGTCTGGTATTGGGAAAGATGTTTAAAGTATTGACCGATATTATCCATGTGTGCTGTATGTCATGCTCTATAGCCCATAACTTATCATCATCATTACTGTGACCTAGGCTAATAAACACAGGTCACTATAATTAGATTTAGATTGGCTAATAGTCAATGTTACTGTCCTCGTTTTCTTACAAATATAACCTGTGGCACAATTCAACATTTCACGTCAATCTGACCTTCCATTGGAGCAGGTTAATAATTGTGGATTATGTGATGTTCAACTTGTTACAGACTAAAGTTTAGGCCTATTTAATAGCGTGAAAACCTCGGGAAACTTGCAATACTACGCGGGTATTCATGTCACTGCTGCAGGCATCCTAATTTTCATAACGGCAGCTATCCTGTACTTGGTCATAAACCAAACATACACAATGGAAATAAACTCTTTCAGAGAGAGACCCATTGCTTTGTGCCACATATAAGGTGATCCATATACGTAAATAATCTGCACTTGAGCATGTTACAAATTTAATGAACAGTTGTGCCAAAGGCAAGATATACATAAATCTAGCCTTAGATTTTTAAAAAGTGCAAAAATACCCAAAATAATTGGTTTTTGTCCATGTATAGTCCATATTCTTGTACAAAAAAAAATTAAACCAGCTTTTTAGAATTCATATATTACCAGAATGGAACAAAAAATAACCAGTAGTATGGAAGCTTACATTTACCAAGTATGCAAATATAAAGGCAATTATATAATCGCCTTCTATGCAGTCAAATGAATAAAGCTTCATGCATGGCTTCCCCTGACCTTCGAGTCCTTATTCAAACTTGTATAACAACCTGCTCTGAACACATCACTAAACGTGTTCCTTTTTTTGTTTCCAGTTCACTAACATAATGGGGTCAGGACCTATAGACCCCCATGAGCTCCTGAAGGGGCTAGAATGTTTCTTGGGGAAGGATGGTGAAGTGAAAGCAATTAATGGAATGACAAAAATTTTCAAGTAAGCGCATTTATTGCTGTTCATTTTTTATGATTATTTTTTGTCCCTGTTAGTTAGTCTGTATTATTCCCTTATTGTTTCACATCCTGATGTATCAAATGTTTTTTTGTTTTTTTTAACAGTTTGATGAAAGAATCTAGAAAAATGGTGAGCTGGTGCATCTACCTTAATATTGTCCTCCAAACACACTCCCCTGAAGTTCTTGCAAAGTAAGTTTAGCATTAAGTTTATTAACTTAATATTATTAAGTTTTAAGTTTATTTTGAAAGTGTATACTTCATTATATTGGGGAGGTTATTGGTGGTTGTGATGGGGGGGGGGGGTTGTTTATAACCACAGTATAGTTTACAGAAATGTAATTAAATAAATTTATTTTAAATAAAATTAAATATAAATAAACAAAAAATAATTAATTTAATTAGTTTAAAAAATAGTATTTAAATGGTTATGGATTATACTGCAAATAAGAATAACTAATTACCTGTGGAACTGATAGCTATGTACTCAAATAGAATAGTTCTAGATTATCACAGGTGGTGGAGGTAATAATCTCCAACTATTCTATTTGAGTCTACAGTTGATAGGTTGGTTAATTCCAACTATTCTTTTATTTGGAATTTACACCATTATCGAGATAGCTATTCATTTTTTTTTCTCCCTTTGTTTTTTTTTTTCCTTTATGGGTTTTTATCTCCTTTTTGCAGGTGCTATTTAACGGTGTATAACAACATATAAGGGTATTAATGAGTTTTCTGCCTGCATTTGACATTTCTTTTTTGATATTCAGGTTTATTAGAGTTGGTGGATATAAGTTGCTGAATAGTTGGCTGACCTATGCCCGTACGAGTAACAACAGCCCGCTGCTTCACCAGATTCTTCTCACTCTTCAACATTTACCTCTAACCGTTGACCACTTAAAGGAGGTAAATTCAAATTTCGTGATTAGTATGTGCGCAACAGTGATCAATAAGCAATGCTCTAGACTAGTAGTTACAAGTACATTCTGTGACCATCTCCTGTGTGTTTTCTACAGAATAACACCGCAAAACTGGTAAAGCAGCTCAGCAAATCCAGTGACGATGAAGGTAAAACCCATTGATTTAGTTAGCGGTGTGAGCATGTGCATGCTCTTTGCTTTATGCTGCGGTGTTAATGTGGTTTGGTTTTGCCTTCCAGAAGTTCGGAAGTTGGCCTGTGTTTTGGTGAGTGACTGGATGGCGGTTATCCGAACTCAGAGCAACCTCTTGCCTGCAGGTGAGAACGTTCACCGGTGCAACCCGGAATTGGTTTTATCAATTTGATTGAGATTGGGTCCTTTTTAGAACTACCAGTGTCTTATCATCCCGTTTTTAATTCTAGAAAAAGAAAAAAAGAAAAAGAAAGAGGATCCAAAAGGACGATCGCCTGTTCCTGACAAAGTCAACGAGGCTAAAGCGGAATCCCGCGCAGAGGATCAAGCCGATAAAAAGCGAGAGAAGCCCAAGATTCAGCGCACCACAGCTCCAAGCCATGCAAAATTCAGGTCTACTGGTGAGTAGCCACCGCCATGAGTGACTGCCTTTTGGATGTTACCATTTCTGTCTGTGACGGTTTTCCTATATTGGCCCTCTTTGACAGGTCTTGAAGTGGAAGCGCCATCACTTGCCCCTGTCAAGAAGCCTGCACCTGTCCCTGTTATATCGGATAAATACTTGAAACCCGTTCCTGTAAAGAGGCAAAGGTAGGAGAGACCTTTCAATGCTTTGTTGAATGGAGGCAGCCATTTTACACAATGTAGACGGCCATTTTCTTGGCTGAGGCTATTAATCCCTTAGAGTCTACAAAAAGTTAGACACATGATTCGAAGGAGGGATAAGCTACAGGATCTGTAGTCAGTGTGGAAAATTGTAATAATCCTTGAAAAGCCATGTGTTCGGGAAACAAGCCCCACATATACAGGATATCTGCTGTGTCCTTGGCTTCTTGTATTGCAATATAATTTGTGTTTTGGGTGTAAACCATTTATTGCAATTTAATGACTATTTTTGTTTAAATTTTCTTTCCCATAGTTCGGTTCCAGCTCCCAGTGATGCTGCCCCAGCTGAAAAGAAGTACAAACCTCTCAATACTACACCAAATACCACCAAGGAGATCAAAGTCAAGATCATTCCTCCACAGCGTACGTATCACCAGCCTCCAGTGTTTTTCCCAAACCCTTTATAATTGATCGGTGTAAACCACTGTTTTCCAGTCAAACAATTCTGATCTGCATTTTTCTCCGGTATAAATATTTCCTCTTCAAATAGCTGTTAATCAATTCCTCTGTATATCCACATCACCTGTGTCTTTATATTCTTCATAGTACGTATAAGTTTTTCCAGTGTTTTTCGCTTTTTCTTCAGTCAGGCTCATGTATAATCTGTGGCATTTTCTCTCTGCAGCTATGGAGAGTTTAGGATTCCTCGATGCCTTGAATTCTGCACCTGTGCCAGGCATTAAAATTAAAAAGAAAAAGAAGGCCGTGTCTCCAACCAATAATAAGGTAAGTGTATGAAGATGTCCTAGCAATTTTTCTTACTGTCCAAGCCAACATTACTTTCACAGAGGTCATGATTTTGCTTGTTATAAAGAATTCCATTTTTCTTTGCCTTTACAGTCCAGTCCATTTGATAGCAAACCCCTGGGAGAGACCACTAGCATCAGTAAACCATCGTCACCGGAGCCAGAGGCTCCAGCTGAGGGAATGGATGTGGAGAGACCAGGGACTCCAGTTCCTGCTGTTGAATTACCAGAGCCTATGGAAAGTAAGAGCCCTCTTCTCTGTTCTCACCACATTGCTTTGTTGATCAGGACTTTTCTGACTTTCTTGCTGTCTGTTGATGTTGTAGTTTGTAAACATTTGTGGGTTGTTTTTTCTTCCCTTTCCATTAGCCGCTGCCCCCACCACTGCACCAACCGAAGTCAAACCCAGCGAACCAGAGGCCCCTCAACTGACCAAAAAAGGAAAGAAGCGAAAAACCGTCAGCTGGCCAGATGAGAGCCACCTCCGGGAGTACTTCTACTTTGAGCTAGATGAAACCGAAAGAGGTAAATAAGACAAATGTCTGTCCTTAAAACAGTGAGGAAAACTGTGCGCGTATATTTATTAATTCTACCTGGTTTCTCTCTTTCTACTAATTTATAGTCAATGTTAATAAGATCAAGGACTTTGGCGAAGCGGCGAAACGCGATATGCTCATGGATCGTCAAGCTTTTGAAAATGCCCGTCGACTTAGTCATGATGCCATGGAGGAAGTCATACCTTGGGTTACCCCACGGCCCTTATACCTTCCAGGAGCCCTTGTACAGGTTGGCACCAACAGTACTGAGAGGCATACCCAGGCAGAGCGAGAGATGGGCATCCTGCAGGAAATCTTTCTGTCTAAAGAGAGGTGAGCATGGGCAGGTTTCAGCATGGAAGTCTTGTTGATGGTTGTTGAATATACTGGATTACCATTTTATGTTCTTATTTCTGAAGACTAAAAATGAAATATAATAAAAAAAAAAAATGTTATTACTCCCTACAGTGTCCCAGATAGTCCACATGAACCAGACCCTGAACCATATGAGCCGTCACCACCAAAACTTATACCACTGGATGAGGTAAGTTGAACGCACATCTGATCAACCGTCTGATGCCCCAGTGTAGTGAGGCATCCCTAAGCCCATCTGATATCCACAGTGTTTTCCCTATAAAGGTTCTATTTATTGACTTGGTTTGAGTGAATTTCTCTGGGTTTCTATTATTTAAAGCTAACCACCCCCCTCTTTAATTCCTAGGAATGCGCTATGGACGATGGGGGTTATGCTGAACCTATGGACCAGAGTGGGGCTTCTCAGTCCCCAGACTTGGCCGGCGGATCTAAATTGCCTCCTGTGCTTGCAAACTTGATGGGCAGCGTAGGGAATCCAAAGGCCCCGGCTAATCCATTGCCAGGCACCATGCAAGAAATTCTGACCTCCATAATTGTAAGTAAATTATATTTTGCATATCATGTTTATCTGTTAACTTATGTAGCAGCAACAATTCCATGAAGTGGGCTTGATGGGGTCTTAGTGATGTGGTTTGATGTGAATTGCAGTTTGAGTACCATCATCATTCCCGACCTGAGCTCCCCTAAATAAATTATTGTAGTACTTGATAATGCTGTGTTTTCAGCCATTTGTAGTGCATAGAATAAACGTGGCACTGCTGTTTTCTATTTTGTGTAATAATATTGTGACATATTACAGGGTGCCCAGAGTAATGCAAATCCCGAGGATCTGATGAAGCAACCAGATTTTTCTGACAAGATGAAACAACTTCTTGGTACACTACAAAGTCAAAACCAGAACCAGCCACCGCCAGGTCCAGGTAAGTCTCACATGACGGAACATATTGGCGTCCATATATTCCCATTTGTTTCACAGCTAGGTCATACTGATGCCAACTGGCCTCTTGTAACTTATATGGAAAGACATTGCATTATTTATTATTTAGGCTTCTTATTGTGCTTTTTCCGCCCGGTGTTTATATTGTTTGTGCTTTACAGCACATTGAAGTCATTTATAATCAGTCTCTATTTTCTCACAGCTGGCCCTGGATTGCAAGGACCTCCACCTGCCAACAATGGCTTTCCACCTCAGCAGCCACCAAAAACTCCACCTCAGCAGCCACCACCTCAACACTACCCACCACCAGGACCTCCTGGACCTTATCAAGGTAATTTGGCGTTAATTTGTCCCCAACTTTGTTGGCGTCTTTGGAATATTCAACTTGAAGTCTACAATAAAGACTGAAAAAGTAAAATAAATTGCATTGTGTTTTAACTGTGTGTGTGTGTGTGTGTGTGTGTGTGTGTGTGTGATGTCCTTCATGAAGTGACAGTCCACATGGAAGTGTGACAGTTTATACTTGTTAGTAGAGTTCTTGTTATTTACGAGAAATGACAGTAGGAAGACAGAGCCCTAATAAAGGGAAGGACCTTCCAATCAGAAGATAAAGAAATTAAAAATAATTAAAAAAAACTTGACTTTACAGGCCCACACGGTCCCCCAGGTGGTCCAAGAATGATGGGTCCACCTCCACCCCAACGTGACAATTACTGGGAGCCCCCACCTAACGAGATGGGAGTTGGTGATCATCATGAACACATGAGAGGGAGAGGTGGCGTGATGAGAGGAGGAGACAGAGGACATCCGTACCCCTTCCATAGAAACAGAGGTGGAAGAGGAGACCCGGGATTCAGAGGGAGAGGGGGAAGGGGAGAACGAGGTCCTCCTGGAAGAGGAAGAGACAGACCTTATGGCATGGCACATAGTGGAGAACATAGGGGCTTTGGCGAACATAGAAATCACGGTGGTGACCACAGAGGACATGCGCTTGAAGGAGGTAAGTGCGGATAACGGATTTGCTGGGGACGGTCGTGATTTTATTTCAGTTGGTGCAACGTTTATGGGTTATGCGAGATCTCAATTTATTCCTTCCTCCGTTTCAGATATGTCTCTCCGGCCCGTGTGTCGGCACTTCATGATGAAAGGAAACTGCCGGTACGAGTATGATTGTGCCTTCTACCATCCAGGCATTAACGGGCCCCCTCTTTGACCCGCTGACGGACCTTTTAATCAGTGTTTTCCATAATGAAAGCGAACAAACTATTTGAGGATTATCATTGGATTTTTCTTTTTATGGCTTCTGTGAGGCCTTAATTCTCTTCCTCCATGATATGAACAATTTTGAGGAAGGAGCATATGATTCCACCTGCCTCACATTGTTGACTCTGCATTACTTGAAAAAAAAAAAAAAACATTTAATAAGCCCAAAATACCTATTTCAGGGTGATCTTGGAATTCGTATTTATTCCGTTGTGAACAAACGTGTACATTTGTTCCTCAGACGAAGGATCAACATTAGGGTGGAAGCTAAGAGGGTTGGGTTAGGGGAGAACATCATTTTGCTACTTTAAAATACCAACCACTGCGCGACACAAGAAGACTGTGGTGTAATGGGATGAGACTTTATTTTTCTTTTTTCTCTCCAAATTGTCGCCTCAACCCCAAAGACTCGTTATACAGCTTTTCTCTGTAATTGTCTCACAACAAATGGCAAAAGTGCAGAAAATGGTATTCTGGCCTTATCGAAAAAATCTTCCTCGTCATGGTCCTGAAAACACTAAATCATTCGTCTGTGGCTGAATGGTGTCTTTTGCCTTCAAAGCCGATCCATGAATTCCATCGTAACAACGTTGAACTATTTCCCAACTTTACCATGACACTCGTGATATCCCTACACTAATATGGAAACGTCTCTAAAACTTGCGTTGTGGTGGACTAGCTGCTGGTGTTGGAAACCACTGAATTATTTGTTTGTTTTTTTATATATATGTGTTAAACTGTATAATGATGCTGGGCGTCTGTACGGGGGTATACAGGTAACACGCTGCTTTGTTTAGTGCTGCCGCCCGGGTATCTGTACACAGCTCATGAACATGCTCAGAGGTTGCGGCCCACATGTGGGGTGTCCTTGCTGTTAATCAGTGTGTATATTGAGTCATTTTGCTATTTCAATCCCACTTCAGTACAGTTTTTTGTTATTACACCCAAAAGTATATTTAAATACAGTATTAAAAGGGCATAATCTGTGTACCTATTACACCACAGGGATGGGAAAGGGCTACGAGTCCTACTCTGTAAACTTGTTTTCTGTGAAAACTGTCCAAGAATGTTGAATTTCTTTTAACTGTTAATTGCTTTTTATGGGTCCTCAGAGGGATTCCTAAAGTCTTTATTTTTTTTTTTTTGTATACTTTGTAAATGATAAATAAACCCAGTGCGAAGGTGTATTGGTTAAAATTTTGTTTTATTCTTATTGCTTAATCTTATGTTAGGGTTTTTTGGTGTCAAGACGTCCAATCATGCCCACTGCGGCTGGTGACCCATATTTCAGCTTATGCAGTCATGTAGTGCTCTAAGCCGGGGCCTTGTACTGCAAATATCTAAACCACAGGGTCACTGTACAGAGCCACCATCTGCGCTGCAAAAGTCTCTGTATTAAAAATAGTGGTTATATTCCGACTTATTTGTGTTTTGTGGTGGGCCTCCAAATACTAAATTAAGCTTCAGCCATACATTGCAAATTGGTATTTTAAGACCGATTCCTGATTAACTACACTGCTATTCATCTACTCCATTTTACAGCTGTACAATTCTGCTCTAGTTTCACCAGTTTCTAATCCTTAACATACTCCTATTAAGAGAAGACACAATCACAAAGCCGCTCCACAGGTTATTTATTGAGGTGCACATATGAATAGTTACTATTGTAAAATATGCAAATTCAACACAACAAGCACTTCCTATCGAAAGCAGCCGTTCTCACCACAACCTAGGAACTACCAACCACCTTCCCCAATACTCTGGGGAGAACACCAGAAATTATTATAATCAAATAATATGGCGCTTGAAAATAATTCAAGTTCTCTCAGGATAGACTGTTCTATGTGGGGGTTTATGTTCCATTTGTAGATACAAAAAAAAGTCTCCAAAGGTGTTAAACATAAAAGAAAATGAAAAACGAAAACTATAATATAATAGATTCCCAACACGTAATTATAAAAAGCTTTAGGAATGCATTCTTATTTTCCATGTCTTGCATTCCAAAATATCTGATGAATCTTTGCTGGTATTTGTTCTTCATTTCTTTAGGGGTACTTTGCTCCTCAATAAATATATAGTGGGGGGAAAAAAAGCACAGAAAATGATTTAGGATGTCTAAGCAATTTGCATGTAACAAGGTCTTTAAAATTCTTTTTGTCTTCATTCATCTCGTATGATTGAAGAGTTTAATTACCAAACTAGTGGTTCTTGTTTGTGAAGAAAAATGTGTTTCCAACAATTCCCAACATATAAGAAAGGTTCCTCAAATTTTACTTTCTATAAAACCTTCAATAATGTATTTCTCATCCATAAATCAGCATATAAAAACTTTCTAAAAAAAAATGAAAAGACAAAAAAATTATTCAAATAGTTGGAAACATTTCCCTAAATGATTTTCTATGTTTTTTCTACTATATATTTACTCGGTAGCTTTGATTATAGTTACTCTTTTAGGTCCGGATTCACAGTTATGTAGTTTTCGTCTTGCGTACGTTGTTTTAAGAATTGAGCTGCTACGAATGCATGGTAGCTTATTTACACTATCTACATATAATTTCTGTACGTAGATTGTGTAAGTGCGGTCTTTAGATAAAAATGGATGCTGTTTATGGTCAAAATGCTGATTTTTTTATACAGCTGAATTGCAGCTTTATCAGTGTTGAAATCATCTGTGTTACAAATATTCTGAATTGGGAATGGATACAATAGCTAATGGCCCTATTTCATATAAGTACTTGTTCCTAATTGTTCTGCGGTGGGCTGGTAGGCATTAGGTTGATAGAAGGGGAGGATTTTTACTCACGGTGTCCATACTGTCTCAGTGCAAGCCGCAAAGAAATCCCTGCAGTCGCGATAGGTATGCCATAAAACCAAATGTGTCGCAAATCACGCTCATTATGTAATATAAGTATAGCTTAAGAAAGATGGTAAGAGACATACATTTAAAAATAAGTACAAACAAATGGCCCATCCTTGAGATATGACCATGGCCTGCAAAAAGTAAAAGTAGGTTACTGTATAACAGGCAGATGCTGCCTTTGCTGTAGCAGATACCTGGCAAAGCATGATGGGACTTGTAGTTTTGTACATCTGAAGTGCCGTACATTACCTATGCTAGCTGTTTAACAACTTCATAAACAATCGGAACCCTAATGTGTCCCTTTTTCCATGCCCTGTCCTGGCACCTCACTGTGCGTCTACACTCCTGCAGGGGGCACCCATCTTTAGTAAACCAACTGCAATGATGTAAAAATAAAACGGTTATCATAGAAAGGGCAGAGAGAGTAAAGGTCTAAGTGCAATCCACGTGCAGACACCACTGTATCTCTGACTCCGTATGTATTTATGTACAAGATAGCGTGTTGTCCTCACCAAACTAAAGCAAGTGCAGGGAAGTCACTTTTATGTAGTGAAAATGGTGGTTATGTCGGGTGCTTAATTGACAATGTGAATGTAATTTTTTTTTATATATAATTAATAAAATTGGGTTCAAAATTATTTAAATGAAAAACATTTTTTTTATTCTTTGCTATACCGTTAACATTGCATTTGGAAGGTTAAATGCTGACACATGGGGCCTGATGCAGAGCTACGGCCGCCGTAAGCGTTATGCGCATGCGCCGGGCAGATGTTGCCGGTCGTCACTATGGAAACGCCCGATCGTTGATCGGGCGTCCATAGTAGCGCCGTAGGGACGCTGGAGGGGACGTCCTCCA
>WWET01001973.1:169408-189613 GCA_011038615.1 Limnodynastes dumerilii
TACTAGAGAATGTCAGCTAGAATCTGATTGGTTGCTATGGGCAACATCTCCACTTTTCCAAACCCGCAGCTTAGTAAATCTGGCCCCATGTCCCAATTTCTATTCGCTGTGGTGACCGGAATATGTCAGTCTGTTTGTAAATGTTGATAGATATATATGGATGGGCAAAAGTACTTTTATTATTATGTTGTTGTTGTTATTATGCACTGTGTATCCTACATACATGGATAATACAGGATACACCTTCATAGTGCATTTGCATGGATATATAATATCTCACATATTATGGGTCCGATTAAATTAGCCTTATGTCTGCGTTATTGGCGGTGCAAAGCTAATTGTGCAATTTGTTTTTTATTCGCACCTCATAGTGGCCCGCATAAAAATCAACTACCATGATAGATGGCGCACCGCAAGCTTTTTCCCGTCAATCGCGGACCATGAACCTAATTGAATCGGGCCCTATTACTTTTCATCCTATATTTGTGTTTTATGTTCTTTGTCTTTGTCTATAAATTATCTTTAGTTTTCCCGTTTTCATGATTGTTGTGTAGTCGTAATAATTGGCATTCAACATCATACACTGGCCAACCTGTGAGGTGTTGTGAAACTACCATTCTCGGCATGTTGTGTAAGGTATCGGCCATGCTCTTGCAGTTAAAGCATGCTGGGACTCGTAGTTTCACAACACCTGGAGAGCCACAGGTTGGCCAGACCAGTATGAGAATGTGGATTTCATGCTCTGGACAGGATAAAGCCTTGCAGAGGAAGCATTGTGTGGCCCTTTAATGTTGAATGGAGCTGGGGGCAAGAGGTTGCTGCTCGGAGGGCCATATGAGGCCCTAGGGCCACCTGTTGCCCAGCACTGGGGCTAGTGATGATTTATGTTATCAGACCAGGCTTTTACTTTTACCTAGCATATTGCTCATTGTATGACATCCTTTCCCAGGTTTGATATTCTCACTTTCTAACATGCTTTCATCTGGTGTATATCTTGTTTTTTTTTGCTAGGCCCGGGATGCCATCTTATACCGTGATCTTAGGCCTTGTACCCGTGTCACTCTTAGACGACCTGTACCATCTACTGCCGCCATGTTCTCCCCACACGCGAGGCCTGTGCGACTTACCATGTGTTTACCGGCAACAGAGCAGGACAGAGCCTGGCAAAGGCTGCAAGACTTTCTGATACAGACGTCCACTCCACAGCCCCGCTCTGCATTGTCATCCTGTGCCCAGCCTGGCGCTGTGTATCCTGTGTACGGGAGGAGCGGGCATCTAAGTAGTACGCAGTTGGACTGTTTTAGGAGTCTCTTTGAACCAGGAGTCTGCAGGACACCTTACCAGGCTCTAGCCTTTCCCATGAGTAAAGCTCAGGATGGATTGGTGGCCTTTACCTCCAACAAGAAGCTCCGAGCAAGCCAGGTCCCTGGAGGAGACAAATCTGACATGGAGCAGCACCTGGCCGTGATGCATGAGAAACTGAGGGAAGAGGTGAGAGAGACAATGCATGAAACTGGCTGTACAATGCAACAAGGGAAAGGGGACGAGGAGGAGCAGGGGCCAGATTTACGAAGCTGAGGGTTTGGAAAAGTGGAGATGTTGCCCATAGCAACCAATCAGATTCCAGCTGACATTCTTTAGTATGTAATAGGAAAGTGAGAGCTAGAATCTGATATGTTGCCCACAGCAACCACTCAACTTTTCCAAACCCGCAGCTTAGTAAATCTGGCCCCAGGTCTATATATGCTTTAATGTCCCGATTCTTGAAGTAATTCATTTCATGCAAGAGCCGTGAAAAATAATAAAATAATAAAAAAAAAATAGAAAATTTTTTTTTACACAATTAGCATCGCACCGCGAAATACGTGGGTGCGATGCTAATTGAATCAGACACATAGAGATGGATGACAGATAAATCGATTTATATGGATGTTTATCTTTGTATGCCCCATAATTGTTGTAGTTCTGGAGTTACCTGGTCCTCCATACATCCTATTCAACCATTAATAGAACCTTTTATGTTATAAAGACTCTCCACTGAACGATGCTGATCGGCTTCATATCATAATAAGCACCAACCGGCAAAATCATTAAAACCACCTGCCTAATGTCATGTATGTCCCCCCCTCGTGCCGCCAAAACAGCTCTGAAAAACTGAGGCATGAGACCAGATCCTCAAGTCTGCTACTGCGGCGAGCGTAACACCTCTGCATTGGCAGCGGACTTCTTAGGGTCCGATCCTCCGTTCTGTATGTGCGAGGAGAGAACGCTTCCCTTGCATGTATCGCATTTCCGTACGCAGGACCCTGCCTTATGTTTTATGCACTTGTCCCCTGGAAAATGGGGCTGGTGCATAACAGTGAATCGTGCGTAAGGGCTTAACACAGCGCTGACTGTACGATTACTATATCACTCCCTCCCCCCCAGCCACTATGCGTACACACTGTTCTCTACCATAGTGCGCTGTCATAACCCGTAATAAGACATTAAGCAATCTGGATCCGGACTTAAGTGTCCAGATCCAAGAGTCTCTTTCAAAGTTGGCTTGCAGCAAGTGTCTGACGTCGGCTGATCGTGACCGGTCTACTTACCTGAGACTTGTCCAATGGGAGAAGATCTACTAAAATAAATTGTAGAAGTTGTCCACAGCCAACAGCCGGTTAGCTATAGTGTCATTTGGCCGCTATATAAATTGTTGGTAAGGCCTTATCTTGAATACATATCTGGGCTTCACTTCATTAAAAAAACAAGACATTTTGGAACTAGAAAGGGTTCAGAGATGAGTGACAATATTGATAAAGGGTATGGAGTCATTGCACTATGAGGAAAGGCTAAGGTGGGAGGAGAGGAAGTTTCACAACCAGAACAAGGGAAGGGTTCTTTACAGTAAGGTCAGTCAGGATGTGGAGTCACTGCCAGGGAAGGGTTCTTTACAGTAAGGGCAGTCAGGATGTGGAGTCACTGCCAGGGAAGGGTTCTTTACAGTAAGGGCAGTCAGGATGTGGAGTCACTGCCAGGGAAGGGTTCCTTACAGTAAGGGCAGTCAGGATGTGGAGTCACTGCCAGGGAAGGTGGGGATGGCAGATTCACTTGATATGTTTAAGAAAGGGTTAGACAAATTTTTGGTGGAAAAGGGATTCAGGGTGACCAGGACCGATAATGAAAATTAAGGATAGTAGAGGGTCCAGGGAGATACAGAGCGGCCATCTTGGGTCAGGAGGGTCTGTCCAGATTGAGACATATTGGAAGCTACTTCATCTGGACCCATTTCAATTATAAGATAGGGATCGGAGGAGATCCATATAGGTTAAACTTGATGGCCTGGCGTCTTTTCCAACCTCATCAATATGTTAGTGTGTCCTTGTAAATCTTTTATTTAGTATATACGACCTTTATCACAGCTGTCTGATTGCTAGGCACACCCCCAGGCTTGTTGTAGATTGTGGCAACATTCTAGTGTGTATACTATTATTGGCTGCTGGTTTGTACAGTTCCTTAATGGTCCATGTATGATATATCCTTTCCTGCTTACATCCTCTTTATAGTACAGAGCCATTGTCAAAGACAAAGCAGCAATGGTGTGAGAAAAGCCTTCCCCCTGCTGAAGCCGGGACGCTCTGGAGGGTTATCTGATGATTATGGTGCGGATCACATGATAATGTCCGATAACTGTCCCACAATGCTGCACAATCCTTACCTACTGCATTGCGTTGTGAGAGATAATATTTGGGAGCTCCTAATTTTACAAGAGCAGCGATGTCCTGATGTCTGGAGAGGTCTTCAGTGTATACTGAATTGGGAAGAGCAGTTTAGACTTTTTATTTGGATCTATCATTTATTTATCATTTATTAGTAGGTTTTTATATAGCGTTATCAGATTACGTAGCGATTTACAGAGAAAATATCACTTTCAGTCCTGCCCCATTGGAGCTACATACTTGGGTCCCTAACACAGACATACATTAGGGTTAATTTATTCAGCAGCCAATTAACTTACCAGCGTTTTGTTTTTTGGTTTGTTTTTTGTTTGTTTGTTTTTTAGTGTGGGAGGAAACCCGTGCAGACACAGGGAGAACATATAAACTTCACACAGATAAGGCCTAGTCCAGGAATCAAACTCATGTCCTCAGCGCTGTGAGACTCAAGTGCTACTTACTGTGCCACTGTGTTGACCCAATGTATCATGAAAAAGACCACATACTTCATATATTTAGAGACCTGGACGTTATCTTACGACATATTACGAATCTCCTATCCACAGAAAGGCATCGTCTTCAAATTGAGTTATATATTTACATAAAGAGTGGTTTCCTCAGTCACCCTGTACACTAATACCTGTCCTCTCTGCTGCACTTACAGTTGCCAAATTTCTTGTGGAAGCCTGGAAATTATTCATTATACAGGAAAGACATGGAGTTCATCAGTAATATGTTACACGTGCATCTGCGGTAAGAGCCTCTATTGTTACCCGTGTCTCTAATTATTCCTTTCTCTCCCTAATACCATCTTCATTGTGCACAGTGCTGGATAAGACAACTTTGACTCTGGATTGGTTAGGGCATGTGACTAATAGGTAGAGTTATGATTGGGCAGACAGGTACTTGGATACCTCTTCTACAGTCAACCTGCTAGCCAATCTGTGTGGGTGTGTCTTAGGACCTTATCCAGACTTGACGTACACCCAGTGCCGTAGTTTTGCGTTCCTTTACATGATCACAATTGCAGCATTTAGCCCCAAACCCAGCTTGCTGCAGCGGCTCTTTGTTTGGAGGGGCGTCCAATCCAGCCCCAAATGCAATGTTGTAGAAAACGGCGGTTATGTTACTCCTGGAGGCCCAAAGATTGATTTGGTGTTTTTAGCTTAGCTTACCCTTAACCCTTTCCTAACCCTAACCTTCCTCTTCTGCAGCCCTAACCTTCCGTGCCCCGCAGCCTAACCCTCCTTCCCCAGCAGCCTAACCCTAACCTTCCCCTTAACCTGCTGTAGCTTAACCCTAACCAATTGTACGCTGCAGCCTGTAGCCACTGGGAATGGGGAAATCAGGTTCCCTCTCCCAATAGCAATGATATCTCTGCCGTTATATATATGCTTCATATTTGAAATAGGGCCGTCCGGACCGGCAGCAGCATCTCGGACGAGTCTGGATCAGGTCCTTAGTATCTGTCTTTCTGAATATGCAACGTAAAAGTGTATCCTTAAAAATGCTTCTTTATTATATGTAGATGTATGTAGCATGTAGACACGTTATTAGATTTATTATAAATTAAAATTGAAGGAATGTTATGTCTGTATTTTAGAATGTGTATTGTAGATGAATACTGATTTGTAATAATAACAATTCCCGTGTACCCCTTGATGTACTTGTGCTCACCTGCATAACAGACTGTGACTGGTTGGTGTGGGTTACAGTGTGATTCATAAATCCCACATCTAGACCTTTCTAGCACTGTCCTCTGTCTGTCTATCGTGTGACTCGATTTCCTCTCCCGCAGTGGTCTTGTTAAGTATCAGCTCTTCCTGACATTCGCTCGGCTGCTGCTGTTGTGCTATTTCACCAGTACACGGATCGCGGTCCTGAAGCTGACGTCTCACCCCGAGACCAACACTATCCAGGCCCGCTGGTCGTTTACCGGCCTCCCGCTGCACTGTCTCCTCTTCTACCTATTCCGTTCGGACAAGAGCGAGCTGTACAGGTGAGCCCGAGGCTGCGTTTTTTTTTGAGTTTTTTTTAATCAACACAATTGTAATCAGCGTTCCCATGCCGCCGTGTATTGCGGTCGGAAGATTAAATGCTAACACAATGCCTCGAAATAGGCCGTGGAGTGTCAGCCATCAGTAGCTCCCCAGACTTAAGCTGGCCATACACTGGAGCGATATCTAATTTTCATAGTGAGTGGACAGGATGGATTTTCCAAACAGCCAATAATCGTAGCAGGAACATTCTGGTGATGGTATGCATAAAATATATCTGGCTCAGTGCAGAGCCAATCAGCCACAAGGGCCTCCTGTCAGTCTCTGCAGCCCCTCCCTCTTCAGCCAGGATTATTGGTCCTAGGAGGAGAGATGAGTGGTGCCAATAGCAGGACCTTTCCCTAGAGGAAAATCCTCTTGTTTATCGCCCACCTGTTACTGGGAGCAGTAATCGTGCTAGTGTATGGCCAGCTTTATACTTTCCTGTGTCTGATGCAAAGGTTTTGCCATAAAATGCACATTCATGCTGATGGAATCTGACTTTTTTGCTGTCTTTCAGGACGTATGACGCTTTCTCCACCTTCCAGCTAGCTCCTGATGGCTTAATATGTCTACATAAAGTAGAACGGGTAAGCTACCATATGACATGTGACTGAACGCATAAAGTGTTAGCCGTATTGTGTAGACGAGGGCTCATCATAACCTGGCACGGTTGCCGGGTGACTAACAGTGAGTCATTTGTGGTTGGTTTTGGAGACAAACATGGATTCTTGATGTCTGACCGTAACATGTGCTGGGCTCTGCATCTTTCCACTGACTCATCGTATGTTATGATCTTATGTCAGGGAATAGGTTCTGTTGTTACTACGCCTTAAATTTCTACCTTAATCTATATAGGTTAAAGGTGTTTAGGTTTACATTGATTCAATACTATGTTCCTTTACTGAGCCTGACTGCAGAGCAGTTTCCTGGAGGTGTCACTAGGGGGCAGCAACAGGAGTTGAAGCTCCTCTCTCCACAAATGACCCTAACTTGGGTGGAGCTGTTGGTTTCGTTCAGTAGTGAGGTTAGGATCCCATAAGCGTTCCATGTCTTAGCCCTTTGATGGAAGGGGTCTGTGGAGATTGTTTCCTGTAATTCAGTATTACAGAGGTGGCCGTACGCAGACCTCGTGATCTACCAGCGCTTCATTACAGTTACCGTGCGGTTGTGTTCATTACTAAATGACTTTTTAACAATCCACAGGTGCTAAAAACATTCAACTGGGGGTCTCTGAAGAGGCCAGAAACGTGGACCGTTAGCAGTAGATCATGAGGACAGAGATTTCCACCTCTATAGACTCAAACGGCAGAGAAAATGTAGAGTCGGGGTCAGCTTTTTTTTAATATTATGGGAGTAAGGGTAAAACAGCTGCCAGTGTACGGCTGGGCTACACCATTTTGCAAAGTAAGGGGTGGGAATCAATTTGAAATCTTTTGCATGCAGGGAAAATACTTTATTTTATAGATTAAACATAAAGTTATGCGGTATTTTAGTATTGAGTGTTAGGGTTGAGCTAAGAAACTTAACCTCAACTCCAATTCTGCTTTCACAGTTTAAAATTGCCTTCCCTTGCAGTTCAACGTGTTATTGCTCAGGTCTACAAAAAAAAAGGTGTAAGTGCAGTTCTGATTCAGCCCCTATGTGAGCTGCTGGGTGCTCCCGTTCTTGCATTGTGGGCTAGCATTAGTTCTGGTCGTTTAGCCATGCGGTTTTTCTAATGTGTTTCTGATCACTTGCTTTGAAGTTTTGCAAATGAAGAAATCAAGTGGTTTAAAAACTTAAATATGTAAATGCAATGATCCTTCCTCGCATAGGTAGCGTCCAATGCATCGCTTACCGACCCAGTACTGTCAGAGACTGGAGTCTTCTGTGGCTGCAAAGAGCACCAGAGAAGGCCCGGACGGTATTGTTCTCTGCCTATGATGATCTCCATGCCCAGCGGCGAGCTTAAAAGGAAATGAATCAGGCTGCTTTGTCATGGAAAAATGTCTCCTTCACTGGCCTGTAATAGATGCTGGAAGGTCACCTTCCTTGCAGCTTCATCCTCGCTCTATGTTTCAAATGAAGCTCCGGAGCCTTAACTTTTGGCAGATAGTCATAGCAGAGGCTGTTTTTCCTTTGCTTGGCGCCACCTTGTGGTAAAGCATCACTTTGCACTCACAGTACAATCTCACATAAGAAAGGGATGCTAGTGTTCTAGTGTTTCATGTACAATATTTAGCTGGGAGATGTGTGTCCTGTCCAGTCTCCTCGATTGCAGTGTTCTAGCTGAGCTAAAGCCATTCTGTGACATGTAATAACTGGATTATGAATCTAGTAAAACACCTTATTCCCATTCTGTCTTGTGCAGGTGATGCCGTCACAACCACTCACTGTAACCAAGAGGACAATCCTGGCTGCTGCGCTATTGGCCCTGGGACTAGGGGAAGATCGACCAATTCTTAACACGCTTTTGTCTATTAAATCCCCCCCTGAACTGTAATCTGATTGGGAGTGATGCTGCTACTGTCCCCCATAGCATAGAGAGACAGAGACTGACAAGGACCTTCTCTTATTGACCAGAGAGATTATACAGCAGGAGTCACCTCATACAACGTAGCTGGCAGCACTATAGGACACCATCCCCCACGTCATAGGTAGCCATATCTATATCTCAGCCCAAGAAGTGGTAGGTCTCTTCCACCCTGAGATAGCCTGCATTGCTGTGTCTGCATGCGCACCCTGGAACATGCCTGTGGATGTAACATATACTGTACATAATTAAATTATAACAGAGTCCTTATTAACACATCGTGTGGTGGTTGTGTCCTCTCACAGAATAGCTGCTTCCATGGGACAGAAGGGGCTGCAATGCAGCTAAAGGTAGCCCCAAACTCTCCAGGTGTTGGCTGTAGCTCTGTTTGTGGAAGCTGAGGGATTATGGGTAACACTTCTACTATACCTTGTGAGAGGGAATGTATATATAAGCATCTCATAATGTACTGTACACTGTAGAGCAGGCCTGACCAACCTGTGGCTCTCCAATTCCCAGCATGCTTTGTCCTGTATCCATTATGCCTGTGCAGCTGGGACTCACAACCCCTGGAGACTTGGGTCCTTAAGATACCATGAACAGGTCATGTTTTGCAGATCTCCCCATAAGTGATATGAGGAGTAACACCTGCGGATCTGATTACATGTTAGCACACCTGCAGATCTGGAAACCATGATAGAGGTCCCTGAAAAGCAAGATTCTCACACCCTCCAACATGACCCATTCCATTAGGTTCAAGATACTCTGCTTCTCAGTTTCCAACTCAGTTACTATGGTAACCACCTGTGTTGAAGGGAAATAGTTTTTTAAATATCAGTTAAGTCATTTCAGCAGGGGAGTGACAGTTGGAAGCTCAGGAGCGGAGTAAAATGTACCTAAGGGAATGGATCATGTTGGAGGGTCTGGATTCTCACTCTGCCATTAAATGTATTGATGAGAACAGCTGTGTCTGCATAATAGGGTAAGAACAGGGGCAGTAGCATCCAGCACAGCTACACGTATTACAGTCCATCTACTTCACCATGAGAAAGTCTCATTTCTATGGAGTGGATGCGGATTTAGAATTTGGGGCTGTTTTATGCACTACCTCAGGATCTAGATCTCCATATGCATGATAGGCGAGGGCTGAGCTAAACCCTTAGGTATGAGCCTCATTTTTACTCTACCCCCATTTGCAGTGTGGCCGGTGTGTAAATGTTAAGGTAGGGTCGTGCTGGTGGAAAGGGCGAGTGAAGTGTTCACTGCGATCCTATAACAGCCAGAGATCCACTCGCAAGTTCCTATTAAATCTAAGTATATTATGAAGTCTTCACTACCTCCCCTTCCAGGAGACTGATATTATCGTGTATAACCACCCTCCTCATCTTCCATCTCTGGCCCAACAGAAGACTAAAGAGGATTTCTTTCTTTCCCCAACCGGCTCAAAGCCAAACCCAATCCACCCCCCATAAAGGGCCCAGGATCCAACAGAGCCTCTGCAAGAAACACCTGCTCCTTGTCTACCGTTTACCACAACACACCTGCAAAGTGTCCATGGGCTGGATCCGGACCTAGTTAAGTGCGTGAACTTAGTTACTCCTGGGCTAAACCATGTTGAGGGAGTGTCAGGGGCGTGTATGTTTATACGCACGGGCGAACGTACGCATTCGCCCATCGGACGGCACCGTCGTAGCTCTGGATCAGGCCCTTTGGGCTACATTACTAAACTTCCCAAAAGGAAAAGTGGAGATGTTGCTATAGCAACTAATCAGATTGTAGCTGACATCTCTAGTATACAATAATCGGGTCGCTGTGGGCAACATCGCCCTTTGATTTTTCCAGCATTCAAAGACTCTGCACAACAATGACCTGAACGGATGGCTGCAAGACCATAGCCCATGTCATGTGACCATCCTACATTGCTTCACAACAAAAGGAACGCCAGCATTCTAGAAAGTTCCAAGACCAATCAGACTATAGCAGACGAGTAACCTGCAGCACTCTGGGAGTCGTTAAACTCCAATCCCCCCCCATCATGCTCTGCCAGGTATTGGCTACAGGGCTGGAGCATGCTGGGAGTTGTAGTATCACACCTGACAGGCTACTAGTTTCCTATGCTTGGTCTATGGTAACATATACCTGTAAATACCACACTCGCATGTCCTCTAATCGTGCTCCAAATAAGCCTGTGCTTGAATATCTGAGATCCTGCTACTGTGAAGGTGAATCACAGACCTGCACCCAGCAATATATAAATATTTATTTGTATTCTCTGCAACAACAAGGCAGCAAAATGGAAATAAAAACGGGAGCTCTCCCCATCCTCCTGCTCCACGCGGCGGCGGCTTCTTAGTGTCAGGCGCTTTACGGCCTGGGCTTGGCACGGTTCCTGGTCGGTTACTCCTTTTCTTTGGGCTTGTTGACAATGACCTCTCCCAGACTCTCCAACACCTCCCTCTTGTAGTCCTCAAAGTCCCCTTCTATCTGGTTCACAGTCTGGTCTTCCACCACCCACAGCTGGCAGTTTGTCTCGGTGATGAGACGGGCGTCGTGGCTGACGTTGATCACCGCTGGTAGACAAAGAAAACATGATTACCCACGGCCAATCACAAAGAAAACATGATTACCCACGGCCAATCACAGATCCACAATATTTGTGCCTCCGTGTGCTTGCACCAATATTCCCCCCCTCACCCCCGCCACATAGACAAAGAAAACATGGTAATTACCCACGGCCATTGAGTAAACAATCGTAAGATGGGATCTTTTGGATTCTGCAATCAGATTTCTGACCAACAGTTGTGTAGAGATCCCCAATCACAGATCCACAATATTTGTGCCTCCGTGTGATTGCACCAATAACCCCTCTCCCATCACATGACACAAAGGGCCTACAGCCAATGGCGGCAGTGCAGAATTCTGGATATGTGGCCATCAACGCTGTACATTATAATAATTCCCCCCCACTCGCAAACCAGGCTCTCGGGTCTGAAGTCTCAGAGCACGGAGATGTGACGCACACAGAAGGAAAACCAATCATCTGTTCCCGCCGAGGGGAAAGGCAGACACCTGGAGAGAACACACACACACACACACACACACACACACACACTTAACAGGCAGACTTTGAACACACACACACACACACGGAAAAATTGTTATACCTCATCAAGGTATAAGGAATCGATATCCCGGGCAGTTTGGAACTGGCTGGGAGCAAACGGCCCTATCGAAATAGAGCCGTTCACCACAGGGGCCCACACTCGGACTCATCGATACGAGGCAGAAGTGCTAACCATTTGAGCCACTGTACCGCTCTTTATCATATAAAGCCCTTAAACACATAAATATAGCAATGCTGTTCTATTATTGACACGTTATTTAAATCAGCCCCATTCAAGTAGAATAGATCCCAAAGCCTCTAAGACCCCCCCCCTAACAGTCCATGTTTTCCAGGCCTCACAACATTACAAGTGATATATAAATGGCCACTTATGGCTCTTTAAAGTGTGTCAGTGAGTAATGAAGACGCCTGTGTTCCAGCAAGAGATGTGACGTAGACAGAAGGGAAACCAGTTATCTGTTCCTACCGAGGGGAAACGCAGACATCTGGAGAAAATACAGACGCCACACACATAAGGTGCTCCGGGCAAAAATTGTTATACCTCATCAAGGTGTAAGGAATCGATATCCCGGGCAGTTTGGGACTGGCTGGGAGCAAACGGCCCTATCGAAATAGAGCCGTTCACCACAGGGGCCCACACTCGGCCTCAACGATACGAGGTAGAAGTGCTAACCATTTGAGCCACTGTACCGCTCTTTATCATATAAAGCCCTTAAACACAAATATAGCAATGCTGTTCTATTATTGACACGTTATTTAAACCAGCCCCATTCAAGTAGAACAGATCCTCAAGCCTCTAAGACCCCGGCTAACAGTCCATGTTTTCCAGGCCTCACAACATTACAAGTGATATATAAATGGCCACTTATGGCTCTTTAAAGTGTGTCAGTGAGTAATGAAGACGCCTGTGTTCCAGCAAGTAGATCAGGGAATCCTGCTCTGTTAGAGGACAGCGTTTGGGAAACACAGATGTAAAGTAAGGACTGAACGCTCACCTCCTTTGTATTCATTAATGGCTTCAGCCAGAGCATCAATGGATTCAATATCTAGGTTATTCGTAGGCTCATCCTGTAGGGGGCAGTAGTGAGAATTAGTATTGGACAGCAGCAAGCAGTTACCATCTTACATTGTCAAACTGCAGCAAGAGAACAGCAGACTATAGGAGGCCGCAGCCTTTCACAAGTAAGCTGGTCATTATATATCTATACAGATCCCCTCAGACTCACCAAAATGAGGACATCGGGTTCCCGGCAACACAACTCCGCAAATACCACCCGGGCTTTCTGCCCTCCTGCAATGAAGAAGGGGCAAGCCATTAGAATACAGACGCAGGATACAGAGACATTGCAAAGAGGAGACACATTATAGTTTGGGCTTTGGCTCTCCATACTACAACCCCCAGCATGCTCCAATGGCCCAGCTGTTACTTGACAAGGCATGCTGGGATTTGTAGTTTCACAGCACCTGGAGTGCCTATCAAAGATCTATTGGTGCCCTCACCTGACAGTTTGCAGATCTGGATCGTGTGAGCGTGACTCTCCAATCCGAACCTCCCTAAACATTTCCGGGCGTCCTGATAGGGCAGGTTGAAGTTGCGCTGCATGTACTCCGTGGCGGTTTCCTCCATGTTTAGCTGATCGGCGTATTGCTGATTGAAGAACCCGACTTTCTATGGGACAGAAAAACAGATTTAATGCAGAGAATAGAAGATGAGACTGACCGAGACTCTCTCTCCCCCGTCCGCCGTCACTCACCAGTCTGTGGTTTTTCCTCATTTCTCCTTTAGTCTGTGAAGATAAAGTGCAGAATAATTCAGTAACCGGCATTTACACCTGTTATAAGTCAAGGTTTAGGAAAGAAAAGAAGCGGTATACTCACAGGAGTCAGCTTCCCGGTCAACAGCAAAAGCAAAGTACTTTTCCCCACACCATTAGGACCAACGATACAGACTGAGGAAAAATGAAATTCATTTCTCATTAATCCTTGTTTCAGACACCACAACCTGCAGTGAGATGTAACACACACACACACACAATTGTATAAAGTAGCCTTTAGCAGGGCTGCCACTAGATATTTTGTGGCCTGGAACAGGGGCCGGTAGGATTTAAAATAAAGACAACTGAGCAGACTGGATGGGTCATGTGGCTCTTATCTGCCATCACTTTCTATGTTTAAGTAGAAAAATTCAGAACATATGGTATCGGTATCAGCGCATGTATAATTTCTCAGAAATACATAATAAAGTCCTCAGTTTTTCCTGCAAATAACGATAGTCCTTCTTCACGGATTAAACTCTACAAATAACGAGTCCTCCTCCACACAATAGACTGTTCAGTCCTTAAATGTAATGAACAACGGACATCTACGGTTACATTTAAGGACTGAACAGTCTATTGTGTGGAGGAGGACTATCGTTATTTGCAGGAAAAAGTGAGGACTTTATTATGTATTTATGGGAAATTATCATACATGCGCCGATACCGATACCCTATGTTCTGAATTTTTCTATAGGTGACTGTGTATTTTCCTTTAGTTAGGAGTTACTAAGTTTGTATAAGGGGCTATAACATATTTTCGGTGTGACCCCTGTGGGAGTTTGGTATTTGCTGCAAGTGGGGGGAGAGCAGTACTATAACAATTTACTCTATGTTTATATGACTGGTACAGAGCAGTTCCAGACCCTGCTACCCCCCAGACACAGATCACAACTACCCTTAAAAGTAAACAAGAGAGGGGTGCGAAAGCAATGGTCATTTCTAATCTCTTACAAAAATATAAACGAGCGCCGGAAGCCAACAGCTGAACAATAAATCATAGTTGCCAACTGAATATCAGTGAAACTCCTTGAAGAGTGAGTGATCTCCCTGACTCCCTGAAGCGTTGGCAATCTCCCTGATGCTGATTCAGGCACAGAAGTCATTGCAGTAGGATGACAGAATTTAGAAAATGTGTCCTATTTCCCATATTGTGGCAGCCAACTTCATGGAGTTAAAGATGTAATCATAGACTGGAAGGTATCTACAACAACATGACCTCAATAATGGGGACAGTAATGTAAAATACACTTTGGACTCTTGTTAATCAGCTGCAGTGTCATCTACTTTTATCTTTTCTATAAAGATTAAGAAGTCAGCGGATCCTATTCAGTCTCCACAATAATACTGACATAATTTATTCACTGACAATATAACAATCAATTAATACTGATGCCGCCATTTTTACTGATAAATGGTCACCCATAGACACACCCATGGGTGGAGTTATACACAGGACACACCCCTTTGGTGCAGCAGCTTTATAGGGTTATCACAATCTCCCTATTTCCTCCTCACCTCTGGATTCCATGTCTATGCCAAAATCCAGGTTCTTGAAAAGCAGCTTCTGTCCCGCATAACCAAAATCAACAGCTGAAAAATAAAGGGAATATAGATGATTAATGGATTGAAAGGCAGAGTCTCAGGAAGGGACTATAGCGCCCTCTAGTGGTTATATGAGAGTTTTATATTAGTCTGTGGCTTTTATAGAAGGAAAAGCAGGGTCTCGGTTTTAAGTCCATAATTAAAAAAAAACATTTAACTGTCAATTGGTTTCTTCCCATTGTACAATACACGGATCAATGGTGCTTCAATAGTCTGTCATAGAGATTCTAGAAGTAACGTTACTTTAATCTACAGAGGCCACGAAAGGTCATCTCTCCGCATGGCCTGTGCTCTCACTCACCGTGCAGGCCCAGGATAGGAGGACTGAGCGGGGTGGGGTTCGGGAAGGTGAATTTCACGGTATATTCCTTCGGTCTCTTCAGTAACTCTGGCGGCTCATTGGCCTCTTCGTCGGCGTTCTTCTTGCGACATTTCTGCTGTTTGCGGGTCAGAGCCTCTTTTGTCTGTTTCTCCTGGACGAGGGAGAAGGGGATTGTGGGAATTATTTACATTCATCTGTATATTCAATATACTAATCGGAGTCAGACATACAATCTATAGGGCCACACACAGGCGAAATGTCACTATTCAATAAGACATTTAACCCCCTATAGCAACACGTAAATCCTTTCTCAAACTAATTATTATCCCTCTGACTGGGTCAGAGGAAATGTGCGGACATATGAATGCACTGAAAGGGTGATAGATAAGTGGAATAACCTCCCATCTGAGGCGGCAGAGGCTAAGACGGTACAATAATATAAACATACTTGGGATAAATATAAGAATATCCTAAATCACACTAAATAGAGGGTCAAATAGGATCATGGGTCAGAATAGTTTTTTTAAATAAACCACTGGGCAGACTGGATGGGCCGCATGGCTCTTATCTGCCGTCACTTTCTATGTCTATCAGCCCCTCACCGCCTGCTTTGAAGATTTGCCTCCGGCCTTCAGGTCCTTTAGCTTCTTCTCCTGCTTGTCATACTGCTTCTGCATCTCCTTCTGTTTCTGCTGGTACATCTTCTTAAAGGTCACTGCAGGGGGCGATGGAGAGACATAGGATCAGTATAAAAGGACAGCAGTCATTACAGTTTCCACTATTGCCATTAAACTGGATCTCTCTGAATCCGTTTGGGGGTCATGGGTAACCTCGAGGTATAGGGGGCGCTGCAGGAGTGCAAGTAATTCCATCAAATAACAGCCTGTGCATAGCTGTAATAAGACTTTTAGATTTGCCATTACATCATGTCTGTGAATCCTTTTGTGTCCCTACCATTGTTTGCCGAGTGTCTACATTCAGGGGTATAATTTGTCCTATCCAATCAGCTTTGTTAGAAAAACAACCAACCAACTAGTAAAGGAAGGAAGGAGAGGCTATAAAAACAAGTTATGTGATTAAGCCTTTACTCCTGCAGCGCCCTCTATAGCCTGAGGCTATCCGCGTCCCCAGGGGAGGAGCCCGACCAATCATCACTCACTGTAGTTCCCCCGGTAGTAATAGAGCTTCTGTCCATCGAGGTGCATGATGTCTGTACACACGTCGTCCAGGAATCCCTGGTCGTGAGACACTACGAGGAGCGTTTTCTTCCAGCCCTGCAGGTAACTGAGAGGCAGAATACAGAGCGTTACAAATCATCGACACAGATTCCAGCTCTCAGGACTGATGTGTATACACAACGGGCGGTACGCAGAGTGTACCCCAGCGGACGGGATGTTTCTCTGTGTGATTTTCTACTGCGCATGTGTTAGGATGTGACGCTTGGAGCGCATTGCAAAGGGTGTGACATTGATGCCGGTGTGTCAATATACAGAAAGAAAAAATATTCATTTTCCATGTTTTTATGCCACAGTTTTGCATCCGCATTAATCATTACGCCCATTTACAGTCTGCATCACACTGCGCTATCACACTGCGCTATCCTGCGCTTGTGCAGTGTATCTGGGCACACGGCTGCATTGCGCTCAGCCGCTCTTTGCCCGTACCACAAGCGCTGTAATTGCTTGCTGAGCGCGCCTCTATGTGAACAAGCCCCTATGTGCATTCATCCCCCAGGGCTGCTATGAGAGCATGAGCACAGAGATGCCCGGTAACAAAGGGGACAGATTCTGCCTAGTGCCCGGTGATATGAGGGTGTATCTGTGAGCACACACTAACGGCTTTCACTGGGGATGTAAAACACCAGGGGCCAGATTTACTAAGCTGCAGATTTGGAAAAGTGGAGATGTTGCCCATAGCAACCAATCAGATTCAAGCTCTCACTTTCCTATTGCATACTAGAGAATGTCAGCTGGAATCTGATTGGTTGCCATTATTCCCCAGTGACCATGTGAAAATACAAATACAAGGACAAAAATCCCACTATTCCTAACACTAATTCCTACACAAGAATCACGGGACCTGAATTACAGCTCAGGTATTACCCCCAATGTACTGCTCCCCAATCCTATCCCTCAAACAAAGCATCAACTCATTCTAACCTTACGCTACGCCCCCTGGTGGCCAGAGAAGGGTACAGTAAGGTGACAATGGTCTGTATTCAGGGATCCGTTTGTTAAAAGTACGCAATTATATGCACGGACGTTGCAAGGCCACACCCACCAACACCCATGACACTCCCCTCACGCGGATGGGTTGACGGTGACTTATGAGTGCCTCCCCCACCCACTTTCACGTATCTGTCTGCAGACGGATGATAACCACGCCCCTCCATACATATTTTCTCACGTGCGATTCGCAGGTCCGTGCCTACTGGACTTCCGTGCGTAAAATCAACATAGATAGTGTAAATTTAGTTACTACGCATGCGCCGTTCATCAGAACGTAAAAATACGCACGGAACTTCCCGCAAAAACGGCCCAATGTCTACATTTACAAATGTATGTGGCCCTTGATTCACTGACCCTACGCTGTGCGCCGGGAAACATACTTATTAAGCCAAATGACGGCGTTGAGGTCCAAGTGATTCGTTGGTTCATCCAACATGAGGAGTGTTGGTTCCATGAAGAGAGCCCTGAAATAGATCGCACATGAATATAAAAGGAGAGCACAACAGGCGGACTGCAATATATTACAATAATAGAAGCACGAGAATGAAGAATACGCAGGATAAAACAAGGACTATGATAGAATACAGAGAATGTAGGGAGATGATCATAGAGGCTGCCAGGAATGTACAGGTCACCACACAGAACGTTCCAGAACTTTAAATAAGAAGGATCTTTGTGGCGTCATGGTGGAATATTGGTCAATATGCTAGGAGCTGTATTCTCTCCCCAGGTCCTCTATTTTAGTCCTTATGTGGGAAAATAGTTAAATTTTGGATAAAAATACAAAAAAATAAATAAAAAAAAGTAAATAATTTTTGTATTGCCTTAAACGCCGGCTCCTGATGCAGAGCCCCCTATATCCTATGGCATTGCCAGTCCCCGCTGCAACGTCTCACTGCGAATTAGGGACAGCTGAAAGTTGCTTTTCGGCTGTTCCAATTTCGAATGAGAGCCATGGTAGAATTTTTTTTTTTCATGAATGGGTAATCCCCGTCGCCGGACCACTGGAGAGGGGAGTAACCTTCTCTGGCGACTTAGGGCTAGGCTGTGGGGAAGCTTAGGGTTAGGCTGCAGGGAGAAGACTTGGGGTTAGGCTGCAGGGGGAGCGGAGACTTAGGGTTAGGCTGCGGGGCTGCTTACCATTTGGAGCACCGTGTTTGGTGCTCCGGGGATCGATTGCTATGCCTCATGGAGGCATAAGCAATTGATTTCCCATCCATTTCGGAACTGGTTGGGAGCGAATGGCCCAATCGAAATAGGGCCATTCGCAACGGGGACCCACACTCGCCCTACGGTTAGCAGTGTCCTCTAAATAACACTTCCCGTAAACCCACCTGGGAGACACAGCTATTCCAAGTATAGATTTTGGACACGTGTAGATTAACGCTCCTCCTGCCCCTGTACACCTCATTCCTCCAATCACAGACAGCTTTTAATTTATGTGCCCAAGGCGTCGGCCATTGTTAGTCTTGCTGGTTTTTATTTGTCTTTATTGTGCTTAGATTTTCATGGTCTATGGGGCCGGCGTTACACCGCTGGAGACTGCTGCAGCCGGCGCAGGGAGACAGACACAACTCCCGGCTCTTAACACGACTCACTCCATACATACAGGGGCCACAGGCCACTAATCCTCTGAGACATCAGATGGGAACGTAAGAGGGAGACATGAGAGTGCTGTTACCTGGCCAGCGACACTCTCATCCTCCAGCCACCACTGAATCTCCTGGTCTCTCTATCCTGCATTTCCGGAGTAAATCCCAGACCGGCCAAGATCCTGCGAGCTTTGGCTTCAGCGGAAGCCGCCCCGGTGGCTCTTAATTCCTCATAGACCTGAAGGGGGACAGGTAACACTCAGACCAAAAGTCATCCTCAACCCATCCCCCATCCCAGCAGCTATGTACGGTCATTACCTTCTCCAGCCTCTCGGCCGCGCTGTCGTCTCCCTTCTCCAGCCGGGCCTGCAGTCTCTTCTCCTGCTCCAACAGCTTCAGGCGCTTTGTATCGGCTTTAAGCACGGCCTGGACGGCCGGTGTCTCATCGGCCACGACCTCTGTGGATAGGAGAAACGCGTCGTGCGTGAGGGGTCACGGCTACTAATAGCCGACGACACATAAGACATTTATTCCACGGCTTCCTACCTTGCTCGCAGAGTAATACGTCAATGTTCGGTGGAATATTCAGCGCTCGATTGGCGATGTGCTTCAGGAGGGTGGTCTTCCCTTTCCTGGCAGAGAAGCAAGGAGTAACCAATGAGCACGGAGGAAGCAGCAGCAGCAGCGGAGCAGACGATCGAGTTATTGCTCGTGACTCACCCGTTAGGACCGACCAAACCATAGCGGCGTCCGGCAACCACGTATAAATCAGCGTTCACAAACAGCTCCTTCCCGTGGGCAGAAATACTGAACTTCTCCAGCTAAAAAGATGCAAAAGGGAACGCGATAGTCATAGAAATGAAATAAAATTTAAGACCCAACTACGTAACCTAAACATAGGAAGGGATGCGCCGTAGCTTATTTAGACCGCGCTTACGCAATCTACATACAGAAACGGTACGTAGATAGCGTAAATAATCTACTAGGCATGGGTAGTAGATCAATTCTTAAAACAACGTACGTAAGACGAAAACTACCTAACTGTGAATCCGGCCCCTTGTGCTCAACCATCAAAATGCATTGGCCATTCAGAGGACCTGTGAACAGGAGTGGGCGTGTCTGTGTATTATAATGTACATTATAGAGGCGGCCTCTCTGATGCATGGATATCGCGGCCTTGCATGTGCAGATCCCTGGGCATTGACTCTCCTATGAATGGGATCGAAGGATCCTGCGCAGTGTGAAACATACACCCCCCCCCCCGCCAGGACATT
>WWET01001973.1:196089-209327 GCA_011038615.1 Limnodynastes dumerilii
CTACTCTCTCGTCTATCCCCCTCCCCACTCTCACTTCAAACTCCCCCCCCCCTCCACTCTATCGCCCCTCTCCACTCTAACATCTACCCCCCTGCCTCACCCGCTACTTTTCCATCTGTCTCCCCACCCTCACCCCCTAATCTCATGTATATCCAACTTCATTACTGCCTCCTTTACGTCTGCCCTGCCCTCACTCCCTGTTCTTGCACCTGTCGTCGCCCCCCCTCATGCCTATGTGCCTCCCTCACTCCCTATTTTTTCTCCACTCAAGTCTATCCATTTTCCATTACTGCCTATTTTAACGCCTCACAATTTACGCTCATCCCTACGTCTATCCCTATTCCCACTATCTGCTCTCACGTCTATCCCCTTCCCCACCCCCTACTCTAATGTCTACCCCCCTGGCTCACCCGGTACTCTTCCCACCATCACCCCCTAATCTCATGTCTATCCCCCTTCGTTACTGTCTCCTCTTCTGCCCTGCCCTCACTCCACTTCTGCCCTGCCCTCACTCCCTGTTCTTGCCCCTGTCCCCCCCCCCTCTCATGAAACTATGTGCCCCCCTCACATCTCTATCCTCTGTCACTGTCCTACTTCCTACTACTATCCTCTCCAGCCTCCACTCCCCTCTCAGTGGTGCTGATGAGTGTCTGTGAGCAGTGGGCATCACTCACCGGCCTCCTTCCCTCTCTCCTCCTCCTCGTCCTCTATGTCTTGCTTTTTTGGCATCTTCCCGGCGTCAGTAAATTACAAATCTATCTCAGAATGACGTCACGCTCCGTCCCGTGATGTCAGAGCTCCGGCTGCTCACTCACGTGGCGCAGACAATCTACCGACCGGCAACCACCAGAGCCAGCCCAGGCCCTCGCTCCCCTCAGTCAGCTCCCAGAACCACTCACAACAGCCCTTTCAACGTTCATGCTGTATTCTAATGATACCGAGCATGCCATTGGCTGTCCTGGGAGTGACGCAGCAGCCGTGGAACGCTCATTGGTCAAGTCGCAAAACGAGCACGAGGCGTGAATGCTATTTTTCAAGCTCCCATTTGTTCATGTGGAACGTGAGGCGTGAGACGCATCGCGGCTTCCCATTGGACGAACGTAGTTTCCCCTGGTAACTACTCATCATTGGCTGTTTCAAGTCACATGACAGTATCACTGACCAGGGCGGTTTACAATTGGGCCGTATCCACTGCCAGATCGAGGCGTGACACGCATGCGGCCCACGGATTTGACTAACAGAACCGAGGCCTGGGGAGTGGAACGCACATGGGTCATTTCCTGTTACTGGAGCTGAGAGATTCACATTGTGGCCCCTACTAGTGGCTAACCTGATTAAGGGCCCACTAATAGACAGGAGCGGGTGCCTGTGTGACCTGAATGCTGTGGGGGCAAGAAGACCTGGAACAGGTGAACTGGTCCTGGCAGGGTAGCTTAGTAATTAGTATAGTAGGCCTGGGACCTGGAGGGGTCTGTCTAGGACTGCTGAGGGGACAGTGCTCAGTAAACTCAGACTAAGAGGGTCTGGTATAGTGCAGGGGGCAAGTCCTTGGGCCAGAACCAGTCCTGGAAGGATGGGATGATAGAGGGGCACTTATTAGGGAGTACTATTAGTCAGCATTTATATTTTGAGGCATGTTCATAGATAGTATTGACCAGAAGGTTTTTATTTGTCAGAGACACATCCGATGATCCTGCGCCCTAAACATATTAAGGAATCTGGAAAATAAGAGAAAGTAATCCAGTGATCGCTGTGGCCCCTTGACAAGAATTTTGTTTAAAAAAAACTGTCCCTCAATTTGGGTTCATGAAAGAGTAAAATGCCTCGTAAGAAGCCATTTAGCAACAAGCAGAAGAAGAAGCAGCTGCAAGACAAAAGGGAGAGGAAAAGGGGTGAGTGATCAATGCAAATGCATTCCGCATATTATGCAACGCACGTGTGCATCTTAACATGTGAAAACAGCAATGTGTGTTTAGGGATATGTCAACTATAAATTGGTCAAAAGTTTTCTCCTTACCTTTTTATACTTTTTTCAGATCGCAAGATAAATAGTTCCCAGACTTTGCTTTAATATTAATATGTTTAACTTTAATATTTTTTAATTTTAATATGTTTAACGTGCCAAAGTCCCTTTGTGAAAGCTGTTGTTTTGTGAATAGAAACTGTAAATCTCGTCTGACATTACTGAAGTACTTTTTTCCATGGAAGGGTCGACTTTCAATTTACTGTAAATAATTCATACCACTGCTGTATGCTAGTCAAGTGATAGACTGTCCGTTTTATAATGTTATGTTTTGTCCAACATCAGCTATGTCCAAGGACATCCTTTAACAACTTGATTTTTTTTTTTTTACATTCCCACCTTTCTAACAGGGCCACTTGAAGCTGGCAGGTCTGAGTCAAACAGTCGTAGCCAGAGTCGAGAACGTGGAGACAACACAGACACATCTGATAGTGAGAGTCTCCGACCTCAAGTGAGGAATATTAACCAGCAACCAAAGATCATTAGACCTGGAGACAGAGGATATGATCCTAACAGGTCTGTGTATAGTTCAGATGTATGTCTGGATGTCTTTATATACTGTGGTAGATGCACATTCTTAGTGCATAGATTAATCCTGGAACCTTTGGCCTAATTAATTGGCTACAGACTGTTTCACTGTTAGGGAATTTAGACTGTAGGCACCAATGGAACTGATGTAAATGGTTGCTTAAAAAAATGGTAAAGTGCTATGTAACATAATGGTGCTATATAAAAACCTATTATTAAATAAACTATTAATCTATTCTACAAATGAAACCATTAAAAGCTTCTGAAAATGAAAATTATAGCTAGACTATGATTGGTTGTTCTAGTCATTATGTAGCCAAAGATTGACATTTTTGGGCTGCCAAGTTTCAAGTGGGGAGGTGTGACTTAATTCCAAATGTCTAACAGTGTAAACACCTTACCAGCACCATGCCATGTATCTGTACAAGTTTTTGTTAAAATAAATAAATAAATATATGTGTGTGTGTGTGTATAGAGCGCCCTCGTGTGTTCCAGTAGTCGTAGAGGTTTCTGTTAATTGAAAGCATTGCTGGTTATTTTGTACCATGGATCATTACAGATATAGACTTCAGCTTGAAAGAGAGAGCAAAGAGGAGATTGAACAGAGGAAGAAACTGGCTATGGAGAACATTTTGGAGACTGTGGCTGAAACTGAGCTAGAAGTCGATATAGAGAAAATTTACAGACCGGGGTCAGGTAATAATATTCTGGTTGTTTCTCTGTCATTCAGGTTGGGGGACACTACTTATTATGAGGCATAGGGGGCGCTGCAGCAGGAGCTGGCACTTTATCACCTACAAACTTCTTTGAACTAACACTCATCCCGTTTACAAGAAGTCGGTCCTGATTTACATGTAACCACTAATAAAATAAAGAAAGGAGAGGTGAGCTATTATTTTATCTCACAGTGTAATATTAATGATCCCACAGTACTGGACTTCCCGAAGAGGCCAGCGTGGAATTACGACATGAGCAAGGATACCGTGCTGTTACAGGAGGAAAAAGCCTTTAAAGAATACCTTCAGAAGATATATGAGAACCATAATCCACGAGAGCTCAGCTACTTTGACCACAACCTGGAGGTGAGATAAGTCGCTGCGTAATTACTACGTCCTCTGAGATTATGTAAAACGCCCAAGATAATGTAAGATATTGGTCTGTATTCAGAGATCCGTCAGTGAAAGGTTCACAGTTATACGCACTGACATTGCGAGGCAACACCCTGACACTTCCCTCACACGGACGGGTTGCTGGAGACTTGCGAGTCCCTCGAGCACTCTGATCTTTCAGTTGCATTTTATGTGCGTATAATACTTCCGTACGTGCGTATGTAACAAAACGCGCCCTCAAATGCTCATTTTAATGCCTCTCCCCACCCACTTTCACGTATCTTTCTCCAGACGGATTACAACCACGCCCCTCCGTACGTATGTTCCCAAGTGCGATTCACAAGTCCGCGCCTAATGGACTTCCGTGCGTTAAAGCAACGTAGATAGCGTAAATTTAGTTACTACGCCTGCGCAGTTCATCCAATCCAAAAAATACGCACGGAACTGCGTATGTAACAAAACGCGCCCTCAAATGCTTATTTAAATGCCTCTCCCCACCCACTTTCACGTATCTTTCTCCAGACGGATTACAACCATGCCACTCCGTACGTATGTTCCCAAGTGCGATTCACAAGTCAGTTCCTAATGGACTTCCGTGCGTAAAATCAGCGTAAATTTAGTTACTACGCATGCGCAGTTCATCCGATCGTAAAAATACGCGCAGAACTCCCCGCAAAAACGGTTCTCTGAATACGGCCCATTATCTACGTCATGTCCTCATACGTTTACACATTTTTCAACGTGCCAATAATTCAAAACATAAGTCATTTTCCATTGGTATTTTCTCTCTTTTTAGACTTGGCGCCAACTGTGGAGGGTTCTAGAGATGTCAGACGTTATACTTCTAATAACCGACATCCGGCACCCGGTCAGTATTGCCAGCATTGATATCCATGTTGTAGGATTTTATACTTTGTGCAGTGCACAGGAAAGTTTCTGCGTTCTATGGAGTAATGATGATATATGGTTGTTCTCTGTGACAGGTGCTGCATTTCTCTCCTGCTCTCTATGATTATGTGACTCAAGATTTGGGGAGGTCGCTCATCCTTGTTCTCAATAAGATCGATCTGGCTCCTCCTTCGCTGGTGGTTGCTTGGAAACACTATTTCCAGACCAAGTTCCCGCAGGTCCATGTGGTCTGCTTCACTTCCTACCCCAGGGACCCCAGTGAGGAGCAGGACCCGTCTGCAGGTATTAGCAGGAGGCATAATGAACCAGTCCCATCCTCTTCTCTCACTATTCTTGCATGTTTACTGCTCTGGACTCCTCTTTGTATGTATCTGCCTTGACCCCATATCCACTATTCTCTTCTCTCCTCTCGCCTCTTTCTGCTGCTGGTATCTTGGTCCATGTCTCCCCACTGTCTACAACTACATTTTATTTCCTCAACTCTCCATCTACTAGTCATGTCTAAATCTCCACTTCATTTCCTCGTCTCTCTATCTACTAGTCATGTCTATCCTCTATTATTTTCTCTCCTCTCACCTCTTCCTACTGCTGTTACCTTGATCCATATCTCGCTCCCCACTGCCTACAAATGCATCTTATTTCCTCACCCCTTTATCTACTAGACATGTCTAAATCGCCACCGCATTTCACCTCCTCTCTATCTATTAGTCATGTCTTAATCTCCATCTCACTTCCTCGCTTCTGTCTTCTAATCATGTCTAAATCTGTTTGTTTGCTCCCAGTGTTTAAGAGACGCAGGAAGAAGCGTCGGGTGTGGAGTTCAGCCCTGGGCCCCAATCAACTGTTGAGAGCTTGTGAGATCATCACAGCGGGGACTGGTAATATACGACATACTGATTGCAAAACTGCCATCTTCCTATTTTCTTCTTTAGGGTTTTAGTTTTCTTACATTTAGTTTCTGTTGCATATTGTACTGAATTTGGAAATAAGAGCAAAACAGGTGGAAAGTTACACCTGGGCAAAACCATGTTGGAATTCAGGGGGAGAGAAATAAATGTTATTCTGTGCATGCAGGGAGAATACTTTGCTTATTGTACACAGATACTGACCGACTTTACTATCACACTGTTATTTAGAGTTGGTCTAGGAAACATCACCTCTCAACTCTAATTGCAACAGATGAAATTTGCCTCCCCTGCAATTCAACATGGTTTTACCCAGGTGTAACTTTCCACCTGTTTTCCTCTTATTTTTAATCCAGTTCTGTGTCTCTTAATTGAGAGGCGCTTATTATCAAGGTATAAGTGTTGCCAGGTGCGTTAGAATTTGGGGTTGGGATATGAATGTTTGTCATCATCGAAGGTCATAAGGTTGTGTCTGTACATCCGCTATTATATTAATCATTATTAGGTACTGTGCCTATAATTAAGGACCGTGGGGCAGATCCAGAGCTACGCTTCTAATACGTTTCATATCGTAGCGTATTTACACTCGCGTACCTTCTAATCACTCCCTTAGGCACTCCCCTCGCATGTACGCATTTTGGCCATTTTACGTGTCCCAAACCCTACCTTAACTTTCCCCAACGTAACCGCTCGTGTATGTATAGCCCTCGCGTACTTACACTGCCATTGCGATGTACGATTTAAATGGCTCACCCCGCCTTCGAAGCGTAATTACGGGTGGCGTATGTCTGGCACGCCCCTTCTAACATTGATCTGTGAATGGCCCATACGTTACATAACATCTGCAACGCATAGTAAGTACTAATGAGCGATTTTACTTAGCGGCAAGCGTAAAATCACTCGCGTACGTTGTTTTGGATCTACCCCCGTATCCAGAGTTCCGATTTCACTTTGCTCGGAGTTCCGAGCACAGCAGCACCCTCGCAGGATCCATCCGTTCATGTGGACATACGATCCTAGACCCTTACCGTAGGAGTTCTACCCATCCTCAAGAAAAATGTTAAAGCCTTGGAAGTCTGGATACGGTGGATAGCGCTTAACACTCCCTCACGGTACAATTTGCATACTCTGCCCACCCTCCACTGAATTAGCAGAATCTGTCCTGAGAAACGCGTGGGGAGGCTACCACTGTAACAGACGGGAGTCTATTCTAGTCCATTCTCTGACTCTCTAATTTGCTCATGTTTTCCTTTTAGTGGACCTGACGAGCTGGAGAGAAAAGATAGAGAGAGACTCAGCGCTGCTCAGCCCTATGGACAAGGGAGGCGATAAAGAGGAGAAGGAATCGGATGAGGGAGACGCTGTGCTCGTCCAGCAGGTCACGGACGCAGAACTGGGGGCCCCCAGCAGAGAGCTGTACAAGGATGGCGTGCTGAGCATCGGCTGCCTAGGTGAGATGTGATTGGTGGTTTCCTATGACTGCTGTACACGTTATTGGCTGTGCTGCTCACCTGATTCTATTGCTCTTCTCTTCCTCTTTGCAGGGTTTCCTAATGTGGGCAAGTCCTCACTGATCAATGGGCTCGTAGGCAAAAAGATTGTCAGCGTTTCGCGGACCCCAGGTCATACCAAGTACTTCCAGACGTATTTCCTGACGCCCACAGTGCGCCTGTGCGATTGTCCCGGCCTAATCTTCCCGTCACTTATAGATAAGCAACACCAGGTAAACCCCGGTCACTGGAAAGGGTGTTACCAGCACTGATCGGTCAAGTGCACGCTCCCATTCCCTCCCTCCTCATGCACGCTCCCATTCCCTCCCTCCTCATGCACGCTCCCATTCCCTCCCTCCCTCCTAATGCACGCTCCCATTCCCTCCCTCCCTCCTCATGCACGCTCCCATTCCCTCCCTCCCTCCTCATGCACGCTCCCATTCCCTCCCTCCCTCCTCATGCACGCTCCCATTCCCTCCCTCCCTCCTCATGCACGCTCCCATTCCCTCCCTCCCTCCTCATGCACGCTCCCATTCCCTCCCTCCCTCCTCATGCACGCTCCCATTCCCTCCCTCCCTCCTCATGCACGCTCCCATTCCCTCCCTCCCTCCTCATGCACGCTCCCATTCCCTCCCTCCCTCCTCATGCACGCTCCCATTCCCTCCCTCCCTCCTCATGCACGCTCCCATTCCCTCCCTCCCTCCTCATGCACGCTCCCATTCCCTCCCTCCCTCCTCATGCACGCTCCCATTCCCTCCCTCCCTCCTCATGCACGCTCCCATTCCCTCCCTCCCTCCTCATGCACGCTCCCATTCCCTCCCTCCCTCCTCATGCACGCTCCCATTCCCTCCCTCCCTCCTCATGCACGCTCCCATTCCCTCCCTCCCTCCTCATGCACGCTCCCATTCCCTCCCTCCCTCCTCATGCACGCTCCCATTCCCTCCCTCCCTCCTCATGCACGCTCCCATTCCCTCCCTCCCTCCTCATGCACGCTCCCATTCCCTCCCTCCCTCCTCATGCACGCTCCCATTCCCTCCCTCCCTCCTCATGCACGCTCCCATTCCCTCCCTCCCTCCTCATGCACGCTCCCATTCCCTCCCTCCCTCCTCATGCACGCTCCCATTCCCTCCCTCCCTCCTCATGCACGCTCCCATTCCCTCCCTCCCTCCTCATGCACGCTCCCATTCCCTCCCTCCCTCCTCATGCACGCTCCCATTCCCTCCCTCCCTCCTCATGCACGCTCCCATTCCCTCCCTCCCTCCTCATGCACGCTCCCATTCCCTCCCTCCCTCCTCATGCACGCTCCCATTCCCTCCCTCCCTCCTCATGCACGCTCCCATTCCCTCCCTCCCTCCTCATGCACGCTCCCATTCCCTCCCTCCCTCCTCATGCACGCTCCCATTCCCTCCCTCCCTCCTCATGCACGCTCCCATTCCCTCCCTCCCTCCTCATGCACGCTCCCATTCCCTCCCTCCCTCCTCATGCACGCTCCCATTCCCTCCCTCCCTCCTCATGCACGCTCCCATTCCCTCCCTCCCTCCTCATGCACGCTCCCATTCCCTCCCTCCCTCCTCATGCACGCTCCCATTCCCTCCCTCCCTCCTCATGCACGCTCCCATTCCCTCCCTCCCTCCTCATGCACGCTCCCATTCCCTCCCTCCCTCCTCATGCACGCTCCCATTCCCTCCCTCCCTCCTCATGCACGCTCCCATTCCCTCCCTCCCTCCTCATGCACGCTCCCATTCCCTCCCTCCCTCCTCATGCACGCTCCCATTCCCTCCCTCCCTCCTCATGCACGCTCCCATTCCCTCCCTCCCTCCTCATGCACGCTCCCATTCCCTCCCTCCCTCCTCATGCACGCTCCCATTCCCTCCCTCCCTCCTCATGCACGCTCCCATTCCCTCCCTCCCTCCTCATGCACGCTCCCATTCCCTCCCTCCCTCCTCATGCACGCTCCCATTCCCTCCCTCCCTCCTCATGCACGCTCCCATTCCCTCCCTCCCTCCTCATGCACGCTCCCATTCCCTCCCTCCCTCCTCATGCACGCTCCCATTCCCTCCCTCCCTCCTCATGCACGCTCCCATTCCCTCCCTCCCTCCTCATGCACGCTCCCATTCCCTCCCTCCCTCCTCATGCACGCTCCCATTCCCTCCCTCCCTCCTCATGCACGCTCCCATTCCCTCCCTCCCTCCTCATGCACGCTCCCATTCCCTCCCTCCCTCCTCATGCACGCTCCCATTCCCTCCCTCCCTCCTCATGCACGCTCCCATTCCCTCCCTCCCTCCTCATGCACGCTCCCATTCCCTCCCTCCCTCCTCATGCACGCTCCCATTCCCTCCCTCCCTCCTCATGCACGCTCCCATTCCCTCCCTCCCTCCTCATGCACGCTCCCATTCCCTCCCTCCCTCCTCATGCACGCTCCCATTCCCTCCCTCCCTCCTCATGCACGCTCCCATTCCCTCCCTCCCTCCTCATGCACGCTCCCATTCCCTCCCTCCCTCCTCATGCACGCTCCCATTCCCTCCCTCCCTCCTCATGCACGCTCCCATTCCCTCCCTCCCTCCTCATGCACGCTCCCATTCCCTCCCTCCCTCCTCATGCACGCTCCCATTCCCTCCCTCCCTCCTCATGCACGCTCCCATTCCCTCCCTCCCTCCTCATGCACGCTCCCATTCCCTCCCTCCCTCCTCATGCACGCTCCCATTCCCTCCCTCCCTCCTCATGCACGCTCCCATTCCCTCCCTCCCTCCTCATGCACGCTCCCATTCCCTCCCTCCCTCCTCATGCACGCTCCCATTCCCTCCCTCCCTCCTCATGCACGCTCCCATTCCCTCCCTCCCTCCTCATGCACGCTCCCATTCCCTCCCTCCCTCCTCATGCACGCTCCCATTCCCTCCCTCCCTCCTCATGCACGCTCCCATTCCCTCCCTCCCTCCTCATGCACGCTCCCATTCCCTCCCTCCCTCCTCATGCACGCTCCCATTCCCTCCCTCCCTCCTCATGCACGCTCCCATTCCCTCCCTCCCTCCTCATGCACGCTCCCATTCCCTCCCTCCCTCCTCATGCACGCTCCCATTCCCTCCCTCCCTCCTCATGCACGCTCCCATTCCCTCCCTCCCTCCTCATGCACGCTCCCATTCCCTCCCTCCCTCCTCATGCACGCTCCCATTCCCTCCCTCCCTCCTCATGCACGCTCCCTGGCTCTCTCTCTGGCTCTCTTGCTCTCTCTGTCTCTCACTCACTCTCTCTCTCTCTCTCTCTGCCTCTCTTGCGCGCTCTCTCTCTCTCTGCCTCTCTTGCGCGCTCTCTCTCTCTCTCTGCCTCTCTTGCGCGCTCTCTCTCTCTCTCTCTGCCTCTCTGCCTCTCTTGCTCACACACTCTCTCGCGCTCTCTCTGTCTCTCTCTCTGCCTCTCTTGCTCACACTCTCTCTCTCGCTCACCCTCTCTCTCTCGCTCACCCTCTCTGTGTCTCAGCTTCTTGCAGGTATCTACCCCATCGCTCAAATTCAGGAGCCTTACACCTCTGTGGGTTACCTGTCCTGCCGCATACCTGTCGCTAAGCTTCTGAAACTTAATCACCCAAATGGAGGACAGAAGGGGTGGACCGCATGGGAGATCTGTGAAGGTAAAGAGACTTTAATGTAGCGTAGTCTGAATACTGGTTGATTATACGGCTGTGCTTTGAAGCTTTTCCCTCTTCCTCTGTTTGCAGCCTGGGCAGATAAGCGCGGTTACAAGACTGCAAAATCCGCACGCAGCGACTCATACAGGGCCGCCAACAGTCTCTTGCGTCTGGCTGTGGATGGACGTCTCTGCTTGTGTATGAGACCCCCAGGTTACTCCCTCCAGAAAGGTATAGTAAAAACACATTTCTGCCGCCTCCACACAGTGATGGCAGCCATTTTGTAGATGAACCAGTTTTTTTTATGAGGGCACAAAATGGCTGCCGTCTCTGTCCAAACAGGCTACAGCCACTCCTTTAAAACATACAAACTTTTTCTCTTGCAGGGGTTTGGGAACAACATCCAGAAACCCTGGAGATGCTGGCCCACGTTCAGGCCCAGGGTCGATCGGATGGTCGCTGCTCCTCGGGTGGAGAGGAAGAGGAGGAGATCTCCAGTTCTGGGGAGGAGGAAGAGGAGTGTGACAGGGACGCAGATGAAGAGGAAGATGATGATGAGGACTCCTCCGCCACCCAGGCTAAGAAAGTCGTCAAAAATAAGCCCGCTGACATCAATCCCTATGCACTTCTAGGGGAAGATGAGTGTTAAATGTGGAACGTGAAGCTGAGGTGGTTGTGCTTTAGATGGGATGACGTCATTTGCCTCCATTTTTTGAAAGCCTTCCCATAATCCTCTGCAACCAAGCACTGACATTTCCTGGCAGCAGTTTGCTTATGTGACTCCATACTTTCACTCTTTGCCTTCCAAAGTTTTATTTCAGAGATAGGTGAACACCTGTCGCATGACTTCATTTTCAAATGAGTGGGAGTTCAAAGTAAGAATGTGATTATCTGTTACATGCTAGACATCTCCTTTCACTTCTCTCTGCTGCCATCTTCTTTTACTCTCTCCTTAGACCAGGTCATGATTCAAAATGGCCGCTCATACTCTGCTTAAGCGTGTGGTTTTTGGAGTGCTGAGGTCGCTGTGTGAAGCGTAGCTAGGAGTGAATGTTCCTTCTTGGTTTGCCTGTCTTATACATGACGGAGGCAGACATTTTGAGGCCTAAATCTATATGCAATAGACAACCTTTCTGTTTATTAGGAACATCAGTCGTGAGGTACTTTTTCACTTGCTTACTCCCGTTGAGGCATTAGGCCTGATGCGGACCTAGTTCTTAGGACATGGCTGTGTTGCAAAATGTCTGCCTTCGATTTATGCAAGTGACCTATATGTATTAAATCGGGGAATTATTCAGCCATGTTGCAGGACACGAGTGGTTTTAGATAGTCGTATAGCTTACAAGATGGCTGTGCAACAAGTTGTTTGGGGGTGGGGGGGATAATAGAATAAAAAAATGGCTTTACCCTGCTTTCATTATACTACACATATGTGCTCTTTCCTTTATATCAGTGAAGGAAGCGTTTGGGGGACCAGTTTAGGAATTATAACTGAATACCTATTTTCCTGACACTATTCTATGGGAACACTGACTTGTATTTCTCAGATTCCAGTTGTATAAGGTAATAGATGCCGGAGATGTGAGGCTGGAAATGGATTCCTTTGTAAAACGACGACACCCCTACCTCATATTCACCGCCCCCCTCGTCCCCTCCGCTTGCAAGACACCTATATCCAGTATCTCATTTTTTTCTCGGCTTCAGATGTCTATTTTGCTGTACAAAAAATAAATATAATTATATTTACTGAGTTCTGTGATATGTGATTCTGTTATTTAACTGTATATTTACTATAGAATGGGTGTGGGTCACTGTTGAGAACGGCCCTATACAAAAGGGCCACGCTCTCTCAGCCAGTCCTTTGTTATCACATTTATTATTGTATTAAGGAAAATGAAAGGTAATGTGTGTCCCTGTGGATGAATGACCGCAAGGGATTCAGGCACTCAGACAGGAGACTATAAATTATGGAAGGTGCCGTCAGGGCCGACATGATGCACTCCTCGGGGGGATGTGGCGCATCCAGACACCATGCTGGATAGGTGCCAGCGCTCATCCCTTTGCTTCTCAGAGCTGACATTTATTTAGATCTGTGGCAACTGTAAGAGCCAGCGCCGGTGCTCAAGACAGCGGCGTCAGCCTGTGCTGTAGGTAGATGCTAGATCCAAGTGGGCTATAGGACCTCTGCTGATGTCTAGCCCTTGTGACCAGTCACCTGATCAGAGGGAGGAGTCAGTGTGTCCTCCATTTTCCTGTCCCGGGCACAGCAGTGTGATTAATAAAAGAGGAGGGCGCTAATGTTTTTTTTTTACAGGGATGTAAAGCACCGGCCCTGGGTGCTGTTAAAGACGGGGGGGAAAAAGTCTGATTTTGCAGTTTTTCTCTGCTTGCTTGTTCTGTTTGTACCTTTTGTTTTGTACGGGGTCACCACGAGTCTGACATTTATGGCTTCTCTAAATGAAGTTAAAGCCCCACCAATTCTTAACTCCTCTCAGCAGATTTGGCTGTCTTTTGTGCATGGGTAACGGTGGGTACACGCTATTCGTGTGTACGCTGCAATGATCATGCCAAATAGTTTCAAAGTACACGGCTTCATTTGACTTTTTTTCTTTTTTAAACGTTCTAATTTTACTCATCAGCAATGTCGTTCTA
>WWET01001973.1:212353-227042 GCA_011038615.1 Limnodynastes dumerilii
GGGGATAGCCATTTAAATTGTACAGTATGGGCGTGCTAAGCCCCGTACGACCAGCGTATCGGTACGAAAATTCGCACGGACGCTTGAAAAAGTTAGGGTAGGGTTCAGCCGCCGTAAGTCGGTACAATCAATGGGAGTGTCATGGGCGTGAAAGTTTATACGCCTGGGCGATCATACGCTACGCTTGCGGGTGTAGGTCTGGATCAGGCCCAATGAGAGCTAGGATCTCATTGGTTGCTATGGGCAACATCTCCACTTTAACTTTTTCACAGTTTAGTAAATTTACCTCTTGTGGTCACCCGGGAATTTGGGGGTTTTATGCAAAGAAAGGACCAAAACGACAGAGATTCTAAAAGAATCTAGAAAAAATGCAATCTTTATTTCCGCAAATTAGTGTTATATTATGCAAATCTATATATTAACATCATATAAAAAAAATTGTAACACAATCTCATTTTCAAAGCTTTAAATTAGCAGTACTATATATACACATCAGGCTGTTGCATTAAAAATGGGATATTACTATCCAAGCCCCTTCACAAACAGGATCGGCTTTGACAATCCATTAAGATTTAAACCTGCAGGTCAAATAAATGATTTCAACCTGATTACAGTCGCACGTTATGGAAAAGGTGACACTCTCCCCGTGGACCTTTAACAAACCTACTACCGTGAAATGCCACGGAAAATAAAGATGTGGTATGAAAAAAAGCAGAAATGAACATCTGGTGCTTCTAGAACAGAATAATATATTCATTCAATAGATCTTTCTATCATTCGTCTACATCATTATCTATTCAATGTCCCCTAACATTTTAACCGGAAGCCAAAAATATAGACATTTTTGGGTTTATTTACCCTATAAATGATCAGTTTATAATTGCGAGAAAATATCATATTGTATGATTGGTCTAAATTTAAAAAAGTTATTGCTTAAACTGACCAACAGAGTTCAACGCATTTATATTTAACAAGTCATCGGGCCTGATCCAGAGCTACGACGGAGCCGTCCGATGGGCGAATGCGTACGTTCCCCCGTGCGTATAAACATACACGCCCATGACACTCCCATTGAAAAGTACCTGCTTACGGCGGCTATACCCTACACTAGGTACTACCGTCGGCCGTACGAATTTTCGCACTGAATACGCTGAGCGTACGGGCTTAGCACGCCCATACTGTACAATTTAAATGGCTATCCCCGCCTCCGTGTAGTAAAACGAGCGTCCAGGCGATTGTCGTACTGAACGCACGCCCCTCGAGCGAACATTTCGCACACAATACGCCCGCTATCCGCTCATGTCGTCCAGCCGACCGGAAGTTGTCATACTGAGCATGCGCAGTGCGTATTTTCGTACGAAAATACGAAAAAAACGGTCGTACGCTCGCTCGAAATCGGACAATTTCGTAGCTCTGGATCAGGCCCTTAATCTCAAGATCATACATAAATCTATTATACGGCATCTCAATCTGAACTCTATGCATTCACGGAAAGAAATAATATTTTACCTAAGACCTGTAAGCCTGTATCCATTCAACACCTTTTCTAGATAAAGAAACTTAATTCGCTGGTGTAAACATCAAGATATTGATGGCTTTGCTTCAGTTCCACATTAATAATCCTCTATAATGGCGCTGACCGCAATGTATAGATGTTATTGAGGCGTGGAGGCTAATTTAGGAGTGAAGTGGGTACATGCTTATTTAGCAGGACAATTATATAATTAACAACCATTTGCTATGACATTGTAAGAGTGTGTAGACTCCCACACAGGGCCAGATTAACAATGGGGATAATGAGATTAGTCCCAGGCCTCCAACTGAAAATAGGCCCCACACACTGCATATCGCGAAGCCTCACACTGCAGTGCATAATCTTGAAGGTCAGGGACTAACATTGTCCTCCAAAGCATACTATATAGCATGGGCCCTTGATCATTTTCAGACCCCAGGCCCACATGGCCCTCAATCTGTCCCTGCTCCCACGATCATGATTTGTTGAGATAAAACAGGTCGCTTCTGTTGATTTGGATTTATGAGTCTTTAAAACCACAATCCTCAATGGCACGATGTTGGACAAATGCAGCTCATGTGTATGTCCGTCAGTCTTCTATGGAGTGTGGCCAGATATCTATACAGTGTGTATGGAGTCACAGTTTATTCAGCAGCTGGTTAGGAGAGAGGATGATCCCAGATCTGCTGATAATTTGGTGTAGTGTGTGCTTGTAAATCACATCTACAGTATGATTGTACAGGTGTGTACACACCTTTAGCTACAAATAAGGTGCAAGTTCCCACAGGACCGACCATGTTGCAATACAAAGGGTAAACATGCATGCAGAGAACGTTATGCTTTTGCTTACAGCAAAGAAATGTTAGAGTTTTATTTTTTACGCTACAAGTTAAGCTTGAAAAACCTAGAACCAAAGATCCAACCGGACTGCAGTCAGAGATACAATACTGAATGTAAACATACGGGAAGCTGATTGAAGTATATCACAATATGGTTTGTTCAGAAGTAAAATGTATTTCTTGACTTTCCTCCTAACTTTGAATTCTGTGAGCCAGATCCAGACTTAAGAAGGAGCTTGCAAATAAGAGAGGAAAGTTACTCCTGGGCTAAACCATGCTGATTGCAGGGGGAGTCATATTTCATCTGTTGGAAACAGTACTAGAGTTGAGAGGTGATGTTTCCTAGCCCAAGTATAAATAACAGTGTGATCGTAAAGCTGGTAAGTATCTGTGTGCAGTAAGAAATTCAAAGGTATATCCCTGCATGCAAAGAATACAATTAACTTGCCCCCCCACCCATGAAATCAACATGGTTTAGCCCAGGAGTAATTTTCTTCTCATTTTCAATCTCTGAATCAGGGCCTAATTTTCAAGCTCCTTCTGAAGTCTGAATCAGGCCGTGTGTCTCTGTCATTTTGTGCTTTGGTGAAACCTCTACAGCCGCAAGGCGATTAAGAGGCGCAATGTGGAGTATTCTCTTAAACCGAGGAGTGTCTGTTATATTAACTGGAATCTCTTCTGGTGTAAATGACAATAAGAGCTCATCAAGGAGTGTTGCCAGCCAATGATCGCGGGTAAGATTATAAATGAAACTAGAGATGGCGACTCCCAGATTTCAGTGTATGGGATTGCAATGTCTTATGCAGGATGCCATTCATATTCAACATTCCTTAAATAACACGTCCTTGAGTCAGGAATTACAATTATGTTGGACACAACATCCTTCAATCTGACTTTGGCGCATTTCAGTAAGAAAAGTATTTATCAGACTGGAACGATAGGCAAACAAAGCAGACCGGAGGTAAGACAGGTGTCGTGTGAGCGGAGGTGGGTGCAAATCGCAGAGGCAGATCTACAAATGGTCATTGCTCATAAGACATCTCTGGTGGGCACAGGACGATCAATGGCCATTAAGCAATGATAATCATTTGTGAGACCCCCTGCACTGCTCTTATATACCCGAGTGCACCCAACAATCCCACACACTGACCAAAACCAGACTCTAGACCAGACATGGACGACTTATAACTCACCGACATCCATAGTCATTGGTTAGCTAGAACGCCAACGAGTCTTGATTTAGCCCAAGCCAAGCTCTGCTGGACAGGACTATGGCCAATGAAAGGGGGACAAGTCCAGTAATGCTGACTGTGTTCATCAGATGATTAAATACATCAGGATTAAGGACCCTGTGGCATTCAGGGTGCAGTGAAACTACAAATCCCACTGTGCAGTGATAGATATCCACTATGACTGTGCTGGTGGAGCATGCTGGGAGTTGTAGTTTAACAACACCTGTATTGTCATATGTTGACATCCAACTTATAAACAGATCCAGTGTAGTGAAGAGTAGCAGTGTTCTGCCATCACATTGTATGTATTAGTAGACTATAGAGGACTACCCTACAACCGGGGGTACAGTGATCGTGACTGGGGCACATTGTAGTAGACAGTGATATGGGCTGATGAAATGAAGTGTTTCCTAAATCCTACAGCCCATCTATAAGGATTACAGTCTATAGGAACACAAGAAAGTGATCGGCTGAAGGTGATTCCATGTGGTTGCAGTACATGTACTGTTGGGTCCATTTACTCCTTCACTTCCGCACTTGAACTGCAGAGGGCGTGAGAGGTGAGCAGTGCATGAATGTCCTGGAACGAAGGCCTCTCCCTGCAGTCTCGGGCCCAACACCGCAGGATTAGCTCATACAGAGAGGGAGGACAAGGGGGTGGGCGGGACAGGTAGATCTGTGGGGACAAAAAAAAAAAGGATAGATGTTATTGAATAACTTCTATAAATAAAATAAAAAAATATCTATCTAGCCATCTATATTTTCTTAAAAACAAAAAAAACAAACATGAAGACAGAGGCCTACTAGAGAAGTAATTAGTTCCAGTGTTATAATTATAAGATAATAGACGTTGTCTATAGCAACCAATCAGATTCAAGCTATCATTTTCTGGAATGTGTTGTTGTGTTATTAAAAGGGATCATCTGATTGGCTGTTTGTGCTCACCTGTTTCTTGCCATCTCTGAAGATCTCTCCAGCATTCTCAATCACATCTTCATCGTTTAGCTCCCCGTACGGCTGCTCCTTGCACAACATTAAAATCTCCCACAATGTCACCCCAAAGGCCCACACATCACTGGCAGTGGTGAATTTACCCTGCACAGAGGAAGAAACATTACATGTGTTATACAACCTTCATTATCAATGGGTACAAGAGAAATCTCTGGTAATCCTGGTTGGGAGAAGGCAGGAGTGCGGCCATTTTGTTTTCTTCCGAATCAGGATAAGGTACTAATATAAAAATGTTATATAGATACAGGATGATATTTTAGTTCACATAGAAACATAAAAGTTGATGGTAAAAAAGAACCACTTGGCCAATTTTATCTGCCAATTTTTTTTTTATCTGTTTAAATCCATGATCACCTCAGACTCTAAACATGTTTATATTGTTCTACTGTATCAGATTCCGGTGATTGTTCCACCTATCCACTATTTTTTTTTTTTTACAGTGAAGTCACGTTCCTCATAATTCTCCTAAACATGTTCCCATTCAGTCAGGGGCGGAACTAAAGAAACCTGGGTCTTATAGCAAGCCTACCCTTTCCATCTAGCTCATGTCAGTGGCTGCCAGCTTAAACAGCCCTAGGGTCCTGTGTGGTACATCACTAGCTTAGAGTGCAGGGGGCATTACCCACCTATGTTAACAGCTCACCAAAGAACCTAAAAAAAACTGCAATTTAACTAAAAACTGACTGATTATGGTCCGGATTCACAGTTATGTAGTTTTCGTCTTATGTACGTTGCTTTAAGAATGGAGCTACTACGCATGCGTACCGTGCTTACGCAATCAACGTACAGAAATAGCGTACAGATAGTGTAAATAAGCTTCTACGCATGTGTAGTAGCTCAATTCTTAAAACAACGTACGTAAGATGAAAACTAGGTAACTGTGAATCCAGACCTATCTTCCCAGCCTATAGGAGCACAATTATAATACATGAAAAAAATGAAATAAGTTTCATGTATCACCAAACACTCACCAGGAGTATGCACTCCCAGGCCATCCACCGGATAGGCAGCACCGCCCGGCCTTGTATACGATAGTAATCCCCAGCGTACAGGTTGCGGCTCATGCCGAAATCCGCTATTTTAATGGTCAGGTTCTCGCCCACCAGGCAGTTTCGGGAAGCCAGATCCCGGTGCACAAAGTTGAGCGAGGAGAGGTATTTCATACCGGAACAAATCTGCAAGGCCACATGGAGGAGGCTGGGGTAGCTGGGGGCAAAACAGAGAGGATTATGGGTTACAATAATTTGATCTATAAAAGCCACAGGTAATACATAAAAACTATTTCAATGAATAGACCACACTAAAACAGAGGGAAAGCCACAAATGTGCAGCGTAGATGGGTTCAAAAGAGCTGGGGCTAGATTTTCTAAATTGTGGAAAAGGAGAGGTTGCCCACAGAAACCAATCAGATTCTCTCTCTCACTTTCCTATTACATACCATGGAATGTCAGCTTGACTCTGATTGGTTGCCATGGGCAACAGCTAAACTTTCCATTTTTCACAGTTTAGTAAATCTAGCTCCTGGACTAACAAACTGCTTATAGGGGGTGTTGTCCACAGAAGCTATTTTGGAGGCTTTAATAGGTGCCTCTTAGGCTCTCAATTTAAAAACATATGATATATGACCCAATATAGAGCAGACTGCAGGTAACTCTCTAAATGGAATCCAATTAGATTATAACCATTATTTAACTAGTACCTAAAAATCACAACTAGAATCTGATTGGCCGTTATGGGTAATATCTCCACTTTTAAATTTTAGAAGCTTTCTGCCAGTCTATCCCAGGAATCAACAAGGATCTTGGTGTCCGTGAATAATTCCTCATCCCAATTCACCTGATACAGGGAGGGCTGTGTCCCTCTTCCATACTTTCATCCTCCTCGGCCAGTTGGTGAGAACTCAGGAACTGGTTGAGGTCCCCGTTTTCCATATACTCAGTAATCATACACAGAGGGTCCTCGTCCAGGCAGGCGCCTAATAGCCGGATGATGTGTGGGTCACTCAGACGAGACAGAATCTTCAACTCTTTCAGAAAATCGCTCCTGTAAACCAGCAGGGGGCAGTCATACATAAGAGGTGTGATAGACAATAACGAGATCACCACCTTCAGAGGTTTGTCTATAGTACAGAAATCTCTACAGGGTCTGCACTATGCAGCTAATTAATAATAACTAACAATTATCTCACTAATGATGTCAACATTTGTGTTTTCTACATGGCTGATCACTTTTATTCGACCCTGCACATTACTTAGGCCTCCTTACTTTACCTGGCGTTCTTATTTGCGTCTGCCCGTAACAATTTGACAGCTACAAGAAGACTCCTCCCCTTGCGCATGTTGAACGGGAACTGCAGGACGGGGAGTTCATGCGGGTTGTTAACCTCGCACAAGTGAACCTGAAATACACAGCATAGCGAGTACTGTAGTAACAGTATAGCTTACACCAGAGGCGATATATTGAAAGTGATGTATGATAAGACGCCATGTTTACAAACATGGAATTTTATGTGGAGAAAAAAAAAAGGGGAAAAGATGGATGACAGGAAGTGGTCAGTAAAGGAATAGGTAACAGGTGTGCAGGACAAGATGGATGACAGGGAGGTGTCAGTAAAGGAATAGGCAACAGGTGTGCAGGACAAGATGGATGACAGGAAGTGGTCAGTAAAGGAATAGGTAACAGGTGTGTAGGACAAGATGGATGACAGGGAGGTGTCAGTAAAGGAATAGGTAACAGGTGTGCAAGACAAGATGGATGACAAGGAGGTGTCAGTAAATCAATAGACAGCAGACAACAAGATGGATGACAGGGTGGTGACAGTAAATGAACGGATTTAGATGTGCATTACAAGATGGATGAGAGGGAGGTTTCAGTAAATGACAAGGTAACAAGTTTGCAGGCAAGAGTCAGAAATGACTAGGTAACAGATATGTAGACAAGATGGATGACAAGGAGGAGTCAGAAATGACTAGGTAACAGATGTAGACAAGATGGATGACAAGGAGGGGTTAGTAAATGACTAGGTAACAGATATGTAGACAAGATGGATGACAGGGAGGCGTTAGTAAATGACTAGGTAACAGATATGTAGATAAGATGGATGACAGGGAGGCGTTAGTAAATGACTAGGTAACAGATATGTAGACAAGATGGATGACAGGGAGGCATTAGTAAATGACTAGGTAACAAATATGTAGACAAGATGGATGATACAAAAGACAGAATACATTTGTTTTAGACCCTTAGTTGATACAGCAGTAAACAATTACCTCTCCAAACTGCCCTTCCCCCAGTTTCTCCCGAAAGAGGAGATGTCCGCGGGGGAACTTGCTGAGGGGCAGTTCTTTGGAGGTGAGGGAGTCAGCAGTCAGGGCAGGTACGGCGTAGGTGTTACCCCCTGTCACTCCCTGGAGAGTAACGATATCAGCTTCTGCATAATGAGGGACACTTGGAGCCACGGGCAACTTGGGCGACTCCAGCTCTCTGTAACCCCCGTCTACAGAGAAAGAGACAGAGAAGAGGGCCATGGGGTAAAAGAGGGGGCACGGCACAATGGTGGGGAGTGAAACGTGGAAACAGAGGGAAAGTGACAGTGAAGGATGAGGGCAATGATAGGGGAAGATGGAGGAGAGACAAAGTTTACTTTTACAATGTGTATCGGATTTGGTGTCCAGGAACTGGCTCTATTATCTGGAAAAGTGTTGTTGGGTATCTAGAAAATTTAGAAAAGTGAATCTAGTGGTCACCGCGAGAAGCAATGAAAATAATATTTAACACAAATGCAATGGAGGGCCCTAGGAAACAGACGTGTTAGGCGCTTTCCAGCTTCCTGGGCCCTAAGTGGTGACCCTCCAAGGTGCGATAGGTGGTGGCCTAATGCAGCCCTGGCGGACTTGTGGCTCTCCAGGGGCTGTGAAACTACAAGTCCCAGCATGCTTTATCAGCTACGCTTATGCAGTCAAAGCATGCTGGGATTCGTAGTTTCCTAACACCCAAAGAGCCGCAAGGTGGCCAGGCCTGGCGTAATGGATGATCTATGAGATATGAAGACAGGGCAGGATTTTTCATTGCCATTTTCTATGTTTTAGGCATGTGCTTCACATTATATCAGACACTCTTCAGGTGGGAACCACATTCCCCAAACATTTCCAGATAATAGACACCTAAATTTATGTAAATATATATACACTAGGACGAGACACAGAGGTGACCGGCCAGAGTCCTCCAGACGTCAAAGACAGAGAGAGACAGTGAAGTGGAGATCAATAGAGATGGAGCTGGCCATTTTGTTTTGTGGGCAGCCCCATTGTGACAGCCCCTTACCCTGGCTGTTGATTGGCTTAGCCTGCAGGCCGCCAGGTTCTGTGATTGACCGGCATTGGGTGGAAAGCAGGAGCTCATAGGCTGGGTTGTTTAACAGCAGAGCTGGAGAGACACATGCAGAGTATATAGTGTACACCTCTATCATCATGCAGACACCGGGTACACTTATTTAGACATATATACACACATAAACGTGCCCACAATTTAAGACTCCGTTCTGGTTAAAAGCCATACACCAATCATCAGGATCTGCAAAAGGTGAAGAGAGACAAGAACCATAGCTCATATTGAGGCGACTCAGTGCATTCTGTGTGACCTGTAGCTATTTACTTACCGGAGTCTATCATTTTTAGGTTATTAACCTTTTCACAGCCACCATATGCCCAATGCACTATTCTACAAACAAATCACAAGAGGAGCAAAGCCTGAGGAGAGAAGGTCAAAGCCTTTACATGAATCCTGAGGGCGGATATTGCTTTTATTCCATTGGTCAATCTTATATTAGTGCTATTACTCAAAATACCTTCAAGTGCAACATAGCAGACCCTCCAACATGACCCATTCCATTAGGTACAAAATGCTCTACTCCTGAGTTTTCAACTGTCAGTTACTCTGGTAACCACCACTGTTGAAGAGAACTATGTTTCAGACCCTCCAACATGACCCATTCCATTAGGTACAATTTAATCCACTTCTGTGCTTGCAACTGTCATATTTGATCAAATATGTCCATTTGTGGGTGGGGTTTGGGAGGATCTGAGGCGGGGCTTATGCAATGCTTTAAAGTAAATATATGTTAGGTGTAGTGTGACAGACCTTCCAACATAACCCATTCCATTAGGTACAGTTGAATCCGCTCACTGACCTGGTTTAAATGAATTTACTGATTTGCCTCCTGGTTTGCCTCTTCAACAAAGGTGGTTACCATAGTAACTGAAAGTGGGAAACTGAGGAGCAGAGTGTTCTGTACCTAATGGAATGGGTCATGTTGGAGGGTCTGTAAAGGCACAATGCGAGTCTCATTAAAAATCTAGGACAAGGCCCAAAAGATCTAAGGACCTATCAAGGGAGGAGAGTGCAAAAATACAGGAGGTCAGCTGTTTTCTGCGTATTTCTGCTCTCACTCATCTACGGTATTTAGAGCACTGATTTGTCACGGATTTCAGTTTCTCCACTTGTTCACAATAGAATCCTCTCTGGGAGCGAGTTGGGTGCAGATAGATCTTATGGCACTTAGAATGTCATAGGGCTACTTTATCTAACCGTGCATAGGAAGGAAAATACGCATGGACAATGCCTCTCCCCGGCTAATCTAAATCCCCTCCCCCCCTCCCACTTCTACCGAAGCGGCAATATCACGCCTCTTTCTAACTAAACTACTCTGTGCGCTCTTTCAAGACCGCACGGAGGCAATCTACACACCCAACGGGTACATAGATTGCGTAATGACCTACCACGCAAGAATTGTAAATATACACACTAGCTTCTGCTACTTAGGTGTGTATACAGTCTAGGAGATCCTATTGATAAAGATAGGACTTCCCAGTACCTGTTCATTCGACTCGTACTGAAAATCAACATGATTTTGGCCAGGTGTAACTTTCCACCTGATATTCACTTATTTTCAGACTAAGGCAACTGACCCTTGAGTTAGGAGGATGGAATCCTTTCCTAATGATCCTTAGAGATACCTCTTGGTGCCTTCTCTATTCTTGCCTAGGCAGACAAGCATCTTCTTCTCTTGCTATTGGCAAGTGTGGCACCTGGCTGTGACATCATTACCAAGTTCCACACGTGGCTCTACACCATCTGTGGCACTGTAAGTCCCAGGGAAGACCGGTAAGGTGCTTCTGAACTTGAGTGTCCAAGAACGCCATTGTTTATGATTAGAGAATAGATCTAGATTAAACCCACCGTCGTAAAGTCACACATACATATTAGGACCGAGATGAACACAAAAACAATTGGTTTATAGTTAAAACAGAATTTTAGCCACAATTTCCCCCTTATAATATACACAGACATGCAGCCATGTTATATTTATTAATACCCCTATATACATGCACATATTTACCACCCTTCCCTATACGTGCGCATACACCATGCACAATCCGTTCCCGCTCTCTCTCACCTGCGCTATCTGAGTTTGGCCGCAAGGTGGCCATCTTGGTAAGCGGGTTGTGGTTTGGCTCTTGATACTCCCCCTCTGAAGTTAGGATGCGCTCATAGCGGTTGCCGTGTCGAGAGGACAGCGAGAGGTTCTGAGTGTTGTTGATGACCACAGTCTCGGAGGGAAGAGACAGGTGGGCGGTGAGGTCGCTGTCCGAGGGCCGGTGCTGAGCCTGGCGGTGGAGAGATAAACAATGAAGATATGAATGCGTTGGGTCTATGCACCAGCCATAGCAATAGCCATTTATGGTCACCCATTAAAATGTCTGTAACGTCTGATGATCCGAGCAGAGGATCTTGCATGAGGCGGACATTTTGGAAGCTGCCTGGAAGTACGGTTAAAGTCCCACCCCCGTGAGCTTTCCATTGGTCACATCTCACACCACGGAGAGGATCTGCATTTTCTGATGCCTCTGATTGGAGAATCTTTTAATGATGTCACTCCCCTTCTCGCTACGGACCGGATTCTGAGTTAGTAACGATCGCATGCATTGAAGTTGCATTCGTATGGATTGGACGTCCGTCCTTGCGATCTGAAAGTCCCTGCATGCGAAGCAAATACCCTCCCGTGGCACACACAGACTTTCCAGACCCCTAACTTAATTTTTATGCAACTGACCCACATAATAATGAAGAATTGTACATAAGGGCTCAACCAAGCCCTTGCCGCACGATTTACATGCATTACCCCATCAGCGCGGTGAATGCACGGCAGGTGGTCCCATCCCGCTGTGGCAAAGACTTCCAGATCATGGGGAATGCAGTTCCGTGCCGGAACGCTGTAAGCATGCGTGCACAAGAACGCAATGACGCCGGTTTTTGCGCGCTTGAGTGCAGAAACCAGCCTCGTTGTACTATTCAGGATACAGCCCTACGTCATTTAGCAGAGCTCCTTATAATGACTAGGCACCACCAGCTTTTATCTCACCCCCCCGCCCCTTATCTTCCATGACCCATATCTTCACCTACCTTCCCTAGTAGCCTCCTCCAGCGCTGTCTCCACAGGATGAGGATAATGACGACAAGAAGAAGCAGGATGATGACCACAAGACAGCCAATGAGGATGGAGGTGTTGTTGCTGTCGTCCTTGAGGATTGGCTGGTTTATCCGGTTGATGCTGACAGCCTCTAGGTCTGTATAAAGGTAAATATGGGTAGAGAGAAAGAGAAACACAATGGCGTGTATAAGAAGGAAAGTATAGAAGGTTAAAGTGAAGGGTAGAGCGATGCGATGGTAGAAGACTGCTCACCATGAATGCTCTCACTGAAGCTGCCCACCGTGGTGGAAGCCAGTCGTGGGCTGGTCCCTTGTGGTAAGAAGGTTACGGCAGGATGGGGCGTGGTCTCCTCTCTTGGGGGAGGAAGTGGGTTCAGTTCCTCAGGTTCAGAAGTGTCCACAACATCTACAGTCACCAAGACAACAGGAAAAGTGAGACTGGACTCCAAACAGCCCAAAAGACTCAAACAAGACACATAATCCATTGATGTAGACAACAATGTGCTATAGAACCCAATGACACAATAACGATTACTACACTACTACAGGCTACAAGATGAAAGCAATAAATCTGATTTCCAGGGTTGAATTTCCAGAAAGCAAAGCGATTTGGCTTCAGATGGACCATAGGGTTGCAGAATAAAGCATAAAATAATAAATAACATATAGAATGGTGAAAAGAGAGGAAGGGGGGACAGGAGGACGTCCCTGTGTTCTCTTATCATACCCAGTTCTTCCTCAGTCCTGAGCCGGGGTGGAACAAGCGAGTGCTCATATGCTTTGGGTCCATTGGTTCATCAACCCCTGAACATCACCACTGCCCCCTTGTGGACATCTGTTTCATGGCTCTGCTCTTCAAAGACTGGACACTGGCTGATTTCAATTGTGAAATAGGTGGCATGAGCGTCAGCCATCCCTTCCCCAGTCATTGCAGGCCTTGGGGTAAGGCACCAAGTGCACCATCAGTAGGTCCATCCCTGGCCCAGATACGAGCATTGCTGATGGTCATACAGACCATTCAACATTTTCACCTTTCAACCTGGCTGCTTCATTTTGCAATAAGTAGCATTTCACCTCATGCAAAAACCCTTTTGTGGAGTATTTTCTCCCTGTGTCTGTGTGGGTTTCCTCCGGGGGCTCCCTCTTTCTCCCACACTCCAAAAACATGCTGGTAGCTTAATAATTGGCTGCTGAATAAATTAACCCGTGTGTGTGTGTGTGTGTGTGTGTGTGTGTGTGTGTGTGTGTGTGTGTGTGTAAGGGATTTAGAATGTAGCTCCAATGGGTCAGGGACTGATGTGAATGTGAAATATTCTCTATAAAGCGCTACGGAATCTAATAGCGCTACATATAAAAACCTGTTCGTAAATAAATATTAGATTCTAAGGTGGTGTATAATCCCCTCAATCTTAGTCTGTCTTTTATTACTCAGTCCTGTTTTATAGGATTGCATCCATAGCTCTGATTATAAATGCAATCAATCCTGAGCGTAGGTTTAGCTAGATCCACATTCTCAAGACGTCCATTTGTCCAAACTATAACTGCCCCCAGGCACACAGAGAACATCTGTCAGACAGGGACTATCTTAAGTACGGAAGTCTGGGGGAATACACAGAGAGCGGGAACACCTATACTGTACACTGACTTAGTGCAAACTCAAGAATGGCCCCTCTTTTGGAACAGTCATAAATTAAATCCAACTGATCCAATAATCCGACCTAATCACATGGAAGTTCAGCTAAATTATGGTTCCAGCCTATAATGTTTAAGGCCCGTATTCAGACCCCCGGATGTATTGCATATACGTCCGGTGTTTACCGAAATTGGATACTGCGCATGCGTAGTAATTTTTTAGTTTGCGGTCTTTCAGACTGCATCTACGCAATCTATGTAACGAAGAGATATGTAGATGATGTTAAATTACTACGCATGCGCAGTATCCAATTTCGGTAAACACCGGACGTATATGCAATACATCCAGTGGTCAGAATACGGGCCTAAAATAATAAAGCGCTATGTAATAGGCTGGCGCTATAGAGAAAACCATAATAAATGAGTAGAACAAGAAATGTGAAACAACAACAGGAGGCATCACAAAGCCAACACAAAAGGTGTTTTCACATGCAAATCTTTAACATTTTGCAGCCAACTTAAACTTTGCGCCTGATCAACGCCCAGAATAAAAATGTTTTCACTAAAACGGCCATAGTTCACCCCGGAGGGTGGAAGCAGATAGCATTTTTCACAACCGATGCCGATGACTTCATGGCATTTTTTGGGCTTGTCCTTGGATCAGGCCCTTGTGGCTAGACGTTTTCACCTTATGATAAAATATCGAATTTAAAAGGTACGTAATGGGTCATATTCAGGAGTGGACTGGCCATAGGACTTACAGGGAATTTTCCCAGCCAACCATAGGCTTTTGTTTAAAGACAACTAGGATGTTGTTAGTATTGGGTAGAGGGGCCTGATCCAGAGCTACGATGTTACACGGAGCGCTGTAGCGCTCAGCGTAACATCGCTGCTCTGGCCCGACACTCCCCCTTGTAGGAGCGTATTAAGTCTCCCTTACGCCGGCTGAAGGCTACCCTAACTTCAGCCGGCAT